>JAXLNS010000003.1:5109225-5151725 GCA_037215915.1 Pantherophis vulpinus
CTCTTTCTATGTATTTATCTATCCTATATTTAGCTTTAATGTAGAATTCAGTGTCAAGTCGCTTTAATGTCAAGCCACCTTTTTCAAATTCTATTTATATTTAACATTTATATAAACTTCTATCTCCTTACCTTTCAAGATGTAACCTGTTTAAACCATCATAGCATGACCCCTTTCTACTTCATATTGCCTAAATACCAAGGCAGCCAGCTAATACCTGAATTCCATAGTGCTTTATTTCTTGCATCTTCTCCTGTAAGAAAGCAAAGGAAAACAAAAACAAAAAAAAAAGGATTTTTTTAAAAAAAGGGGGGGGAACTAGGAAAATTAACCCTCTCCTGCCCATCCCTACCTTCTAATGGGGCAATTAAGCCCCCGAGAAAGGCACTCAAAACTTTCATCACAAGACTTTGAAAAGGCATTTGCTTCAATTAATATTTCAGCAGCTTTTTTAAACGTGTATTTTCCAGCTCACTGCTGAGAAGGGTGGGAAGGCAATTCCGATGAGAACAGAAGGGTGCCAGCTATTGGATGCGTTAGGAATAATGATTATTATTATTAACTGTATTTCTAAATAAATTGCCATGTCTGCGAGGAAGGGGTTAATTAATTCTCCTTCTGAAGACATTTCATAACCTGCTAGAAGGGAGTGGGGTTTCCAGGGAGGAGGAGGAGGAGGAGGAGGAGGAGGAGGAAGAGGACTATGGGTTCCTTGGTGTTCTTTGAGCTTGGTTGTTTTCTGGCACACATTTCATGACCAAACTAGGTAATGTCATCAGTATTAGAAGGGGGTGGGGTTTGCTCTCTGTTTATATACAAATGGCTTGCCCTATGGCAGTGATGGCTAACCTTTTTGCCGCCACATGCCAAAAGCAGGGGGAGCGCGAAGGGGGGTCGCACACATGTGTGCCCACACCCATAATTCAATGCGTCCCCCGCCCCCCGTGCTCGTGCGCGCAATCCCCCCGCCCTCCCCCCGTGTTTGGCACGTGACGGCACGGTGGGCCTGGTAGGCCCGTTTTTTGCTCTCCCCAGGCTCCAGAGGCTTTCTAGGAGCCTGGGGAGGGTGAAAACGGCCTTCCCCACACCTCAGGAGACCCTCCGGAGGCCCGAAACAGCCCGTTTTCCTGACTTCTGGTGAGACCGGAAGGCCTGTTTTTTGCTCTCCCCAGGCTCCAGAGGCTTTCCAGGAGCCTGGGGAGGGTGAAAACGGCCTTCCCCACCCCTTGGGAGACCCTCCGGAGGCCGGAAACAGCCCGTTTCCTGACTTCTGGTGGGACCGGAAGGCCCGTTTTTTGCTCTCCCCAGGCTCCAGAGGCTTTCTAGGAGCCTGGGGAGGGTGAAAACAGCCTTCCCCACCACCCGGGAGACCCTCCAGAGGCCCGAAACAGCCCGTTTTCCTGACTTCTGGTGAGACCGGAAGGCCTGTTTTTTGCTCTCCCCAGGCTCCAGAGGCTTTCCAGGAGCCTGGGGAGGGTGAAAACGGCCTTCCCCACCCCTTGGGAGACCCTCCGGAGGCCGGAAACAGCCCGTTTCCTGACTTCTGGTGGGACCGGAAGGCCCGTTTTTTGCTCTCCCCAGGCTCCAGAGGCTTTCTAGGAGCCTGGGGAGGGTGAAAACAGCCTTCCCCACCACCCGGGAGACCCTCTGGAGGCCAGAAACACCTCGTTTCCTGACTTCTGGTGGGACCGGAAGGCCCGTTTTTTGCTCTCCCCAGGCTCCAGAGGCTTTCCAGGAGCCTGGGGAGGGTGAAAACGGCCTTCCCCACCCCTTGGGAGACCCTCCGGAGGCTGGAAACAGCCCATTTCCCGACTTCCGGTTGGCCAAGAAGGCCTGAAAATCAGCTGGCTGGCACATACATGCGCGCTGGGGCTGAGCTAAGGCAATGCTCGCGTGCCCACAGATATGGCTCCATGTGCCACCTGTGTCACGCGTGCCATAGGTTCGCCATCACGGCTCTATGGTATTAGTATTGGTGGATCAGTCAAGGAACTACCAGCTCAGACAAACAATCAAGCAGTAAACAGCAGCATAATTAAGGAACCTCCCAGGAACACCTAAATTGACAGGAAAAGCCACTAGTGTATAAAGAAAGAGCAAACCCCACTCATTGTAGCTCTGATGACGTTACCTAGTTGGGTTATTAAATGTTTGCAAGAAAACAGCCAAGCTCAGAGAGCACCAAGGACCTCACAGTCTTTTTCCTCCTCCTCCTCCTCCTCCTCCTCCTCCTCCTCCCAGCAAATCCAAATCCTCCCCACAAACCCCATTCCCTTCTAGCACTGATGCTATTACCTAGTTGGGTCATGAGACGTCTGCAGGAAAACAAGCAAGCTCAGAGAGCACCAAGGACCCCACAGTTCTCCTCCTCCTCCTTTTCCTTTTCCTCTTCTTCCTCTTCCTTCTGCTCCTCCTCTTCCGCTTCCTCCTCCTCCTCCCCACAAAACCCCATTCCCTTCTAGCACTGATGATATTACCTAGTCTGGTTATGAAACGCCTGTAAGAAAGTAAGAAACATTATTTAATGTTTTTAAACTGCTTTTAAATTTTAGATGTTATGTTTTACCATGGCTGTTCACCGCCCTGAGTCCTGTTGGAGAAGGGCGGTATACAAATTAAATAAATAAATAAATAAATAAATAAATAAATAAATAAATAAATAAATAAATAAATAAATAAATAAATAAATAAATAAATAAATAAATAAATAAATAAATAAATAAATAATAAACCAAGCTCAGAGAGCACCAGGGAACTATAACGTCTGCTGGGTGTGTTTCACATTCAGCTTATCGTCTAAACCCAGAACACAGATTAATTCAGTGCCCAGACGATTATGTAAATTCAGCCACCGGGTTGATCCCCAAGACTTTCCCCCTTGCAAGGGGTTTCAAAGGGGGGCGGGGAAATGGCATTTAGAAGCAGGGCATCCTGCCAGGCGTAGCTACATCCCCTTTTTATACTATCTCTCCAAAGGGGGGGGGGAAAAATCCCAAATATCTCATGCGCGTTCCCAGAGGCCTCTCGGGAGTTTTGCGAACTAAAACCGGCAGTTTTTCGCCTTCCAATTTGGGAAGGACCATTTTGCACCAATCTAAACAATTCTTTGCTAAGGGAGGAGCAGGAGGGGGGGGCGGCACAGGCACCCTTATGAAATTTGGGGGCAGGGGGGAGGCAAAATCCCTAGAGTCTTGTAGCACCTTCAGGATTAATTAACACATTTGCTCGTGCGTGAATCTAAACCAAAGCTTGCACCGAATGTGCAAAGGTTGAGTTTTATTTGCTTTGAAAACTGGGGGGGGGGGTGTATGTGTGTGTGGAGGGGGGGGTCTTTGCCATCTCAGGATCCGGTCCAAGAAATAGACCAGGTTTGGGGCAGAACCTGAATTTTCATGCAACCCAATTCCAGTGAAAATCAAATTAATGAGCTACAGACGGCGTGATTCCTCTTATCCGTGCCTTTAATTATTTCTCCTGCACTTTATAATTTTGTCAAGCTAAATATTGTCGGGTTGCCTCTTAGCATTCCCAACAGATAAAGGGGGGGGGGTTGTTGCCGGGGCCCCTCAAATACGCACCTAACAGAGACGGGTAATTTGTACAAAAATAAACACACCCTTGGAATGGAGGGCAACTCTTTTTGTCACTCCGAGGAAACGACTGCAAGGTAATCCTCGACTTGCGACCACAAGGATTGAACCCTAAATTGCATCGCTAAGCAAGACAGTTGGTCAGTGAATTTTTTTGCCCCATTTTGCAACCGGTCTTGCCACAGTTGTTAAGGGAATCACGGCATGTTGTTAAGTTAGTAGCACCGTTGTTAAGTGAATCTGAATCCTCTCCTCCCTCTTTCCCTTCTCTTCCACATCAACCTTCCTTCCTTCCTTCCTTCCTCCTTTCCTCCCTCCCCTCCCCTTCATTTTCCTTTCTCTTCCTTTCCTTTCCTCCCTCCCCTTTTTCCTTTCTCTTCTACATCAACCTTCCTTTCCCTTCCTTCCTTCCTTCATCCCTCCCTCCCTCCCTTCCTTTCCTTTCCTTCCTGCCTTCCTTCAACCCTCCCTCCCTCCCTTCCTTTCCTTTCCTTCCTTCCTTCATCCCTCCCTCCCTCCCTTTCTTCCTTCTTCCCTCCCTCCCTCCCTTTCCTTTACTTCCTTCCTTCATCCCTCCCTCCCTTTCTTCCTCCCTCCCTCCCACCTTTCCTTTCCTTCCTTCCTGCCTCCCTTCATCCCTCCCTCCCTTTCCTTCCTTCTTCCCTCCCTTTCTTCCTTCTTCCCTCCCTTCCTTCCTTCATTGCTCCCTCCCTTTCTTCCCTCTTCCCTCCCTCCCTCCCTTTCCTTCCTCCCTCCCTCCCTTCCTTTCCTTTCCTTCCTTCCTTCATTGCTCCCTCCCTTTCTTCCCTCTTCCCTCCCTCCCTCCCTTTCCTTCCTCCCTCCCTCCCTTCCTTTCCTTTCCTTCCTTCCTGCCTTCCTTCATCCCTCCCTCCCTTTCCTTCCTTCTTCCCTCCCTTTCTTCCTTCTTCCCTCCCTCCCTTCCTTCATCGCTCCCTCCCTTTCTTCTCTCTTCCCTCCCTCCCTTTCCTTCCTTCATCCCTCCCTCCCTTTACTTTCCTTCCTTCATCTTCCCTTTCCTTCCTTTCTTCATCCCTACCTCCCTGTCTTCCTTCTTCGCTCCCTCCCTCCCTCCTTCCCTCCCTCCCTTCCTTTCTTTCCTTTCCTTCCTTCCTTCATCCCTCCCTCCCTTTCTTCCTTCATCCCTCCCTCCCTCCCTATCTTCCTTCCTTCTTTCATCCCTCTCTCCCTTCCTTCTTACATCCCTCCCTCCCTCCCTTTCTTCCTTCATCCCTCCCTCCCTCCCTTCCTTCCTTCCTTCATCCCTTCCTCCCTCCCTTCCTTCATCCCTCCCTCCCTATCTTCCTTCCTTCATTCCTCCCTCTCTCCCTCCCTCCCCTTCCTCCAGGAAACCCATGGAAAGCACAGGAAAATGCATCTAGACCTCTGTGCGCCCTAGTAAGGAAAATTAACCATCTGCACTTTGTTTCAAACAACAACTTCTAAACACAAATGCAGCTACTTGGCACAGCTGCAGAAAAACAAATATATCCTAGATAGAAAACGCAATCCCGTTATATATTCGGTTGAAAACCTGCAGTTTTTTTCTTTAAAAAAAGATGCAAAAGTCACAGTAACCTTCAGTACCATAGAATGTTTTGTGTGTGTGTGTGTGTGTGTGTGTGTGTATCATGAATCTTTTTTTGGTTTTTAAAGCTCCGAGGCTCATTTTGTCCGTTTGTTCTTATTCTGGCAACCCAAGAGCCGCATCTTTAAAAAGGGATTCATGACACAGAGACCCATAAAATCTGACACTGTACTTGCATGTTACTGTTGAGTCTGCACCTTTTCTTTTTTCTTTTTTCCCCCAAAAGCAAAAATCTGCATTAAAATAAAATAGAAAACAGTTCTGTTGACACCTTTCCTGGTGCCGGAAAACATTTGGAAGGAGGATAAATGTATTTTCGTCATTCTCCCTGCCAAAAATAAGTGGTTAAAATCCAGTCTAGCTTTGCTTGCCAGTTTTTTTCCCTCCGCGGATTTTTGGGGAGAACCGTCGGTTCCTTGATTTTCAAAGGCAGCCCCTGATATTATAGGCAGTCCTCGGGTTGCAACGGTTCATTTAGTGGCCGCTCAGAGTTGCAACGTCACTGAGAAAAGGAACTTGGGACCCTTTTTCACAGTTGCAACCTTTCCAGCAAACTCGTGGTCACGGGTTCAAAATTCAGACGCTTGGCCACTGACTCGTGTTTATGACAGTTGCAATGTCCCTGGGTTCACGTGATCCTCTTTTGCGACCTTCCGACAAGCCAAGTCAATGGGGAAGCCAGGTTCGCTTAACAACCGTGTCACGAACTGAACAACTGCAGCGATTCACTTAACAACGGTGGCACGAAAGGTCTCAAAACGGGGCAAAATTCAAATGTCTCACTTAGCAGCAGAAATCTGGGGCTCCATTGCGGTCATAATGTCGAGGACCTACTTGTACCTAAGTCCATCCTGAGCATACAGATAAAGGTGGATTTTCGTAAAAAAACACAAATTTATACCTTCCCTTTCCTCCCGTCTTCTACGTAACATGCCACAACTGTCTCTACTAGGTTAATAGCAGCTTGCAATTATAGGTAGTCCTCGTCTTACGACCACAATTCAGTCCAAACTTTCTGTTGCTAAGTGAGACAATTGTCCAGTACAGGCAGTCCTCAATTTACAACCACAATTCAGTCCAAACTTCCTGTTGCTAAGTGAGACAGTTGTCCAGTACAGGTAGTCCTCAACTTACAACCACAATTCAGTCCAAATTTCCTGTTGCTAAGTGAGACAGTTGTCCAGTACAGGTAGTCCTCGGCTTATGACCATAATTCAGTCCAAACATCCTGTTGCTAAGTGAGACAATTGTCCAGTACAGGTAGTCCTCAACTTACAACCACAATTCAGTCCAAACTTTCTGTTGGTAAGTGAGACAGTTGTCAAGTACAGGCAGTCCTCAACTTACAACCACAATTCAGTCCAAACTCTTTGTTGCTAAGTGAGACAGTTGTCCAGTACAGGTAGTCCTCGACTTACGACCACAATTCAGTCCAAACTTCCTGTTGCTAAGTGAGACAATTGTCCAGTACAGGTAGTCCTCGGCCGTAATTGAGCCCAAAGTTTATGCTGTTAAGTGAGACATTTATTAAGTGGGTTTTGCCCCATTTTACAACCTATCTTGCCATAGTCATTAAGGGAATCACTACAATTGTTTAGTTAGTAACACGATTGTTAAGTGAGTCTTGCTTCCCCCTTGACCTTGCTTGTCAGAAGGTTGCAGAAGGGGATCCCGAGACCCCTGGGGAGACCGCAACCGTCATAAGTACGAGTCAGTTGCCAGGCGTCTGAATTTTGATCTCGTGACCACGGGGCTCCAGTCGTAAGTGTAAACAACGGTCATGAGTCCCTTTTCTCGGTGCCGTTTGCAACTTCGAACGGTCGCTAAACGAATGGTTGTAAGTCGAGAATGATCTGTAAAGCCCATTACGGCAGCCCATCCTGAACGTACAAATCCAGGGTGGATTCCCATTAAAAAATTTTTTTAAAAAATCACATCTTCATTTTTTTCCCTTCTTCTAATGTACCTAACATGTCACCATTGTTCTTTGCAAGGTTAATAGTAGCTTGCAATACAGTAGAGGAAATTCACAATATGTTCGCTGCACTCGGGTAAAAAAAAAAAAAAAGGCCATTTAATTTGTTTTTCTTGCCATTCTCCTAGCAGGAGTGCCCCCATCTCTCCAACTCCCCCCCCCCCGCCACTTTGCTGTCTTTCCTCTACATTGCATTTTCCTTAATTCTTAGTGGAAACGCGGCAATTTTCATGTTCTGCTGCACTTAGCTTGCCTCTTCGGTACATCGCAGAAGGTTATTTATTCCCCGAACGGTCTTTATCCTGAACTTTCGAAAACAATTGCATTTATTCCTCTTTGGCGGGGTGAAAATCGGGACGCCAGGAATTGCCGCGTTCCAATTAATTTCTTTTGCAGGCTGGTTGAGGTTTGAGATGGAACTAGGGAGCGTTTCAAAGCAAGCTGTTTAAACACAGGTAATGTTGTGGCCCGTCAGCAGCCTGTGCAGCTAGTAGCTGATTCCGACAGCGAGGAGGCTGGTGTGGTGCTGCGCCAGCAGCCTGTGCAGCTGGCACTCGAGTCGGACAGTGAGGAGGCTGGAGAAGATGTGGTGCCAGAGGCAGGGATTCAGCCAGGCGCCTTCAGAACCTCCAGAAGCTTCCATAAGTGAAGAGGAAGAAGAGGAGGAGCCTCTTCTCGATGCACGGGCGCGCAGAGCTGCCAAAAGGCAGGAGTGGCTCCTCAGGAAGAGGTCTCCTCGAGAGTAAGGCTTGGGGCTAATTGGCCACTCCCTTAGCCTATTTAAGGAGGACTGCCGACTGAAGCAATTTGCAGGGAACAACTTCGTTCACTCTCCTTCGCATCTTGATCTTAGTTCTCTTATCAGCTTCCTGCAAATTGCTTCTGGGCTTTCTGCCAACCCTAGTAAGATTACGATTATTTATTCTTTGGATTCTTGTAGGCTGTTAAGAAAGTTAATTAACAGCCTTTATTTGAAAAAAGACTGATTTAATTTAGAAAACTAAGGTTTGTACAGATTTTGTGTGTGCTGCGTTCTTTGGGGTCCGTAGCTGGGGCAGAAAAGGTAGTCCTTAACTTACAACCATTCGTTTAGGGACGGTTCAAAGTTACAGCGGCACTGAAAAAAAAGTGATGTATGGGCGTTTGTCACACTTACGGCCACTGTGGCGTCCCCATGGCGATTAAAATTCAGACGCTCGGCAACTGACTTGTATTTACGACGGCTGCCGTTTCCCAGGTCACACGATCACCTTTCGTGCCGTTGTAACATTGAGCAGTCAGTAAATGAGCGGCTGGAAGTCGAGGACTACCTGTAACAGAGTTACAGAAGGGACCTCAGAGGTCTTCTAGTCCAACCCCCTGCTCAAACAGGAGACCCAATACAGGCAGTCATCATAACGGCACTAAAAAAAGTGACTTATGTCCATTTTTCGCACTTATGACCGTTGCAGCATCTCCAAGGCCCCATGATTTACATTTGGATGCTTGGCAAATGGTTCACATTTATGACGGTCGCAGTGTACCTGGAGTCACGTCATCCCCTTTTTGCGACCTTCTCTCAAGCAAAGTCAAGGGGGAAGCCGGATTCACTTAAGGACCATGTTACTAACTTAACAACGGCAGCGGTTCCCTTAAAAACAGGTGCAAGGAAGGTCGTAAAATGGGGCCAAACTCACTTAACAACTGTCTTGCTTAGCAACAGGAATTTTGGACTCCATTATGGGGAATTCCCACAGACCCAGAGGATTCAAGCACTTTTTACCCCTTTTTTTTCCTAAAAAAGAGAGAAAGGGGAAAAAAAAAAATTCAAAAGCTTGCTTTGCATCTGGCACTGTGAATCTACCTTTGGGAGGGCACATTGCCTTCGTGCTGTGGGTGTTTGATTCCTAGAGGGAAACTACTAATTATGGCATTATATTTCCTGAAAGTTGCCACGCACTTTCGAGTACGGAGCTGCGTTGCTGCAGAAAATTCTGGTTTTATTTTGCAGATTGCAATGAAAGCCTAGAAGCTTCTTTCAATGAGTGAGGCTTATAAATCAAGGCTTCTCAACCTTGGCCACTTTAAGATGGGTGGACTCCAACTCCCAGAATTCCACAGTCAGGCATCTTTTAAGATGGGTGGACTTCAACTCCCAGAATTCCACAGTCAGCCATGCTTTAAGATGGGTGGACTCCAACTCCCAGAATTCCCCAGCCGGCATCCTTTAAGATGGGTGGACTTCAGCTCCCAGAATTCCCCAGCCGGCATCCTTTAAGATGGGTGGACTTCAACTCCCAGAATTCCCCAGCCGGCATCCTTTAAGATGGGTGGACTTCAACTCCCAGAATTCCCCAGCCGGCATCCTTTAAGATGGGTGGACTTCAACTCCCAGAATTCCCCAGCCGGCATCCTTTAAGATGGGTGGACTTCAACTCCCAGAATTCCCCAGCTGACATCCTTTAAAATGGGTGGACTTCAACTCCCAGAACTCCCCAGCTGGCATTCTTTAAAATGAGTGGACTTCAATTCCCAGAATTCCACAGCTGGCATCTTCATCACTGGAGGTTTTTAAGAAGAGATTGGACATCCACTTGTCTGAAATTGAATAGAGTGGACTAGAAGACCTCCAAGGTCCCTTCCACCTCTATTCTGATTGATTGATTGATTGGCAAATCCCAAACCTGTTTCGGATCACGTTAACCTCAGAAGAACCCTTGCCCCAATTGTGCACTCACTCAGCCCACATGCTCTTGGCTCTGGGACTGAACTGTCTCATTCCCGGACTTCATCAAAGAAAAGCTAATACAAAAGGGGACTTTATTCATTGTGGCACTGGCTTCAAAGCCTTTGCAAAGTGAAGCATGTTGTCCTAGTAAATCAAGACAATGTCACGGGCCGGCAAAGTTGTGGCTCCAGATTGTCCAGGGAGTCGGACAATCCATCCTGAAATGTAAAATGACCTCATTCGAAACTTAAGTTCATCCACCCCAAAATGCAGGATGAGAAAACTTTCAAAGGTACAGATAGTTCTCGTTTTAGGAACCGCAATGAGGACTGGCCACTCAAGCCATTATAGGTAGTCAGAATAACAGAGTTGGAAGGGACCTTGGAGATCTTCTAGTCCAACCCCCTGCGCAAGCAGTAGAGACCCTATACAATTTGAGACAAGTGCCTGTCCAGTCTCTGGACTGTTAAAAACCTCCAGAGATGGAGCACCCACAACTTCTGGAGGCAAGTAGTTCCACTGGCTAATTGTTCACACCGTCTGGAAATTCCTCCTTAATTCCAGGTTGCTTCTCTCTTTGATCAGTTTCCACCCGTTGCTTCTTGTCCTGCCTTCAGGTGCTTTGAAGAATAGCTGGATTCCCTCTTCTTTGGGGCAGCCCCCGAGATATTGGAAGACTGCTATTGTGTATGCTTCTTCGTAATCAATCATTTAATCTGAATAGAGCTGGAAGGGACCTTAGAGGTCTTCTAGTCCAACCCCCTGTTCAAGCAAGAGATCCTATACCATTCTGGACAAATGGTTATCCAATCTCTTCTTGAAAACCTCCAGTAATGGAGCATCCACAATTTCTGGAGGCGAGTTTTTCCACTGAATAATTGTTCTCACTATCAGGAAATTTCTCCTTAGTTCTAGGTTGCTTCTCTCCTTGATGAGTTTCCATCCGTTGCTTCTTGTCCTGCCTTCAGGTGCTTTGGAGAAGAGCTCGACCCCCGTTTCTTTCTGGCAGCCCCTCAAATATTGAGACACTGTTATCATGTCCCCCCTGAGTCTTCTTTTTGTTAAACTAGACATTCCCAATTCCAGTGAACTTATTGTTTGCTAGGCTGTGGTTTTGCTGAAAACTGCAAGCAATTGATGGTTTGGGGCCAAAACCATCATAAAACCCATTTACGTGACTGCAAACTGTCATATATGTTGCCACGCGTTTGACGTGTGCTCACGTGACTGCAGATGGAGAAGGCAGTAACCATTCAAACTTCAGATCATTGTCAGAATTCGTCTAGTTTGATGAAGAGAAGGACATATTAGCAGTGTTCCAATCTCTCAGGGGCTGCCCCAAAGAAGAGGGAGTCAAACTATTCTCCAAAGCACCTGAGGGCAGGACAAGAAGCAACGGGTGGAAACTCATCAAGGAGAGGAGCAACTTAGAACTAAGGAGAAATTTCCTGACAGTGAGAACAATTAATCAGTGGAACAACTTGCCACCAGAAGTTGTAAATGCTCCAACACTGGAAGTTTTTAAGAAGAGATTTGGATAACCATTTGTCTGAAGTGGTGTAGGGTTTCCTGCCTGAGGAGGGGGTTGGACTAGAAGACCTCCAAAGTCCCTTCCAACTCTGTTATTCTATTCTATTCTATTCTATTCTATTCTATTCTATTCTATTCTATTCTATTCTATTCTATTCTATTCTATTCTATTCTATTTTATTCCCTCCTCTCCTCTTCTATCTTCTCTTCTCTTCTCTTCTCTTCTCTTCTCTTCTCTTCTCTTCTCTTCTCTTCTCTTCTCTTCTCTTCTCTTCTCTTCTCTTCTCTTCTCTCCTCTCCTCTCCTCTCCTCTCCTCTCCTCTCCTCTCCTTGCCCCTCCCCTCCTCTCTCCTCTTCTCTCAAATATCTCTGAAACGATTACCCAGCGTATCACAGATTCTTTAGCATTTCTCTACTTATTTATGACAGTTTGCAACCGATGGGTAAGGCTGCAACGTGAGTGAGAAAGCCACGTAGATCTCCGCTCATTGGAGCTTGTCTGTACCTTACCCACCTGGCAACCCTCCCAATTTTCCCCCCTTTTTCTAGTAGGTCCTAACTTCAAACAGTCACTAAGTGACCAGCCATAAGTTAGTCAGTAAGTGAAACAGTGGCTCTGCTTACGATCCTTTCTTCCAACTTTCCTTTCCTTTACAAAGGTTACCCGTGCCGGGATTGCTCCTCCTAAAGGGACTTTTTCATCGCCGTCATTACCTGTGAACTGTGAAGCAGTCGCTAAACGAGGATTCTCAGTACGACGGAGAAACAGGATGTTTTACGTGTTCGCAGCGGGGTGCGTCTGGATGGTTGTCGCCACTGTGCAAAAGAGCGGAAATGACAAGGAATGCCCCGAGGGATAATTGTGTGGTAGGGTTGGCATGCATTTTTGTTCTCTTTTTAGAAACACGGGGAATTTATGCATGCTCCCTTCCTTGGAAAGGCTGTGTTTAAAATCACAGAGTTGGAAGGGACCTTGGAGGTCTTCTAGTCCAACCCCCTGCTTAGGCAGAAAAACCTACACCACTTCAGACAAATTGGTTATCCAACATCTGTGTATATAATAATACTCCATCTTTTTATTCCTATTTTTCTTCCATAACAACAATCCTGTGAGGTTGGCCCGGCTGAGAGGCAGCGGTTGTGTTTTATGATTCAGGAAGTCCTCGGCTTACAACAGTTCATTTACTGACCATTCGAAGGGACTTACGATCGTTTTTCACGCTTACGACCCCAGGGTCACGTGATCAAAATGCAGACGTTTCTCAACTGACTCGTATTTACGACGGTTCGCAACGTCCTCCCCCGGGGGGCTCACACCATCCCCTTTGGTGACCTTCCCACAAGCCGAGTCGACGGGGGAAGGTGACCGTGACACGAACGGAACGACTGCAGGGATTCACTTCACAGCTCTGGCGAGGAAAAGTCGTAAAATGGGACCATGCTCCGTGACGAAGCGTCTCGCTTAGCCACGGGAGCAATTCGGGAGCTTGGTTGTGGCCGTAAATCGAGGACCACGCCGGGATTAAAAGTTTCAAAACAGCAACTCTCCCAGAGATGCAACCCTGTTTTTTGTGTCTTCGGCGCTGAAAGACGTTTCGTGCTACGCTGAGCATTTTCTGTTCTCGGTTCAGACGCGGCTGCACACCGAGGAACGGTGGGGGGGGGGTGAGGAGGAAAGAAGGAGGAGGAGGGGAGGACGTTTAACCGCAGTCACACAATGTTCCCTGAAACTCAGCAGGCTTTCTCTGCTCCCGCACCGCACAATTTCTGCGAGAGTGCGCCACCGTCATCTGACGACTCTGCTGCTTCTCCGAGAGAGGCACAGATTGGGTAGATGGAATAAACACCTGCTTCTCGCCGCATCTCGTCCTTCTCAGAGTAAACTGCGCATGGATCTCTCTCTCTCTCTCTCTCTCTCTCTCTCTCTCTCTCGATCTCTCTCTCTTTCTCTCTTTTCTCTCCCTCCCCCTCTCCCCCCCCCTCTCTCTCTCTTTCTCTGACATTCCTGGGCACCTTTGGCCGAGTATGTCAGGTTGCAAAGAGTCCATAATTGCGGCACCACAGAAGCCACAATGGGATTTGATGCTCCCCGTTATTATTGTTATCTCTTTTATTCATTAAACATGAAACTCAGTCAACTGAACATTCAAAAATGCATCACAAATACCATTGACTGGTGCTAATGGTTAATATGGGTTGCTGCCAGCATCCTAGGTATCAATCAAGTATTTTCTTAAAATATACGATGTTCCAAGTAGCGCAGTTTTTTGCAGTTCCGCTGGTGTTGTTGCAGAAAGCTGCAATTTCTTGATGTATTCTGCAAAATTCTCGGACAGGGTGCCAAGTGCCCCGATGACAATGGGTATCACTCTTACACGTTTCATCCATAGTCGTGTAGTTTCGATGGCCAGGTCGCGATGTTTCTTGATTTTTTTCCAGTTCTTTTTTTTCGACTCTGGCGTCTCCTGGTACCGCAATATAAATAACTTGTTGTTGTTGTCATCGTCGTTGTTATTTTGCATGGTATAAGAGAATAGCAGAGTGGGAAGGGGCCTTGGAGGTCTTCTAGTCCAACCCCCAGCTCAAGCAAGAGATCCTATGCCAGCGATGGCTAACCTTTTTGCGTCGCGTGATCTGTCCCCGTCCACACACACACACAAACACAGCCAGCCGAGGGTTAAGAAAGTACTTGGCACGCACACAGGTTGTTATCTCAAACTTGGCAGCAATATAATCACCGTCTGCCAAGAGCTTTTACTGCAACAGATAACAGAAAATTACATACGCATTGCAAATAGTCCAGCAAAAACAATATCCCTTTCGGCAGCTTCAGACGTTGTTCAAGTGACTAGCCAAAGTTCGTTTTTGTTCGTCACGGAGTTTTACCAGCCACCACCCTCTCTTATATAGTCTCTGGGGTGTGGTCCAGTGACTCAGCTATAATCCCTGGCACGCCTCCTTAACTGCTGCAACCGTTTATCACGCCTTCGTTGGCGTGCATCCAGGAACGACGGCTCTCCTTCCTCGCTCTCATCCGAGACACCTGGCTCCTGGCTAATCTCCTCCCCCTCGGCCGGCACCTGAGACAGTGCCAGAGGGGAGGGGCCTGGAGAGGGAGGCCTGGCTGACTCCTCTCCCTCATGTTTGGAGCTTTCTTCCTCCGATGAGATAGGCTCAGAGGGCGGGGCCACAACATCGCGTGCCAAAAGGGGGAGCATTGGGGGGGTGTCGCGCACACGCGTGCCCAAATCCATAATTCAATGTGCCCCACCCCGCCTCCCCACGCATACACGCACTAAACCTCCCCCCTTCCGCTTTTGGCCCATTTTTCGCCCTCCCCAGGCTCCAGAGACTTCCTAGGAGCCTGGGGAGGGCGAAAACAGCCTTCCCCACCCCACTGGAGGAGGGCCTCTGGAGGCCCTCCGGAGGCCAGAAGCAGCCCATTTTCCGACTTCCAGTGGGACCAGAAGGCCCCAAAATCAGCTGGCCGGCGCGCGCATGCACACTGGAGCTGAGCTAGCGCAACGCTCGTGTGCCCACCAATATGGCTCCGTGTGCCACCTGTGGCATGCATGCCATAGATTTGCCATCATGGTCCTATCCCTTCTGGACAAGTGGTACAAGGCCTCCTTCTAGTGTCCTCTTAAAAGCCTCCAGTGATGGAGAACCTTGATAGTACAGGGGTTTAGTGCACCCTGTTATTAACACAGCTGCCTGCAATTTCTGCTGGTTCGAATCTCACCAGGCTCAAGGTTGACTCAGCCTTCCATCCTTTCAAAGGTAGGTGAAATGAGGACCCAGTTTGTGGGGGCAATAAGCTGACTTTGTATAAATATACAAAAGAATGAAGGCTATTGCTTAACGCATTGTAAGCTGCCCTGAGTCTCCGGAGAAGGGCGGCATATAAATCAAATTCAAAAAAAAAAAAAGAACCCACAATTTCTGGAGACAAGTCGTTCCACTGATTAATTATTGTTCTCACTGTCAGGAAGTTTCTCCTTACTTCTAGGTTGGGTCTTTCCTGGATAAGAACAGAACAGAATGAAGCGACCTTGGAAGTCTTCTAGACCAACCCCCTGCTGAAGCAGGAGACCCTATACCATTACAGACAAACGGTTGTCCAGTCTCTTCTTGAAAAACCTCCCACAATTTCTGGTGGCAAGCAGTTCCACTGGTTGATCGCTCTCACTGTTGGGAAGTTTTTCCTTAATTCCAGGTTGCTTCTCTCCTTGATGAGTTTCCATCTGTTGCTTCTTGTCCTGCTCTCAGGGGCTTTGGAGAATAATTTGACTTCCTCTTCTTCGTGGCAGCCCCTCAAATACTGAAATCCTGCTATCATGTCACCCCCTGGTCCTTCTTTTCATTAAACTAGACATAGAATACAGCATGAGTGCATAAAAATTCACTAACACAGCATATTTATTTATTTATTTGTTCAACTTGTATGCCGCCTTTCTCCGAAGACTCAAGGCGGCTTACAATGCATTTAAAAACCGTATATAAAAACATTAAACATTAAAACATTAAAAACAATTAAAACCCATTCACACCATTCATGGCCGGATCTCGCCAGATCTCAAGAGCGAGATCAATGGTTCCAGGCCTGCCGGAAAAGCCAGGTCTTCACCGCTTTCCGCAAGGCCAATAGGGTGGGGATGGTCCGGACCTCAGGAGGTAACTGGTTCCAGAGAGATGGGGCCGCCACAGAGAAGGACCTCCCCCCCGCGGGCCCGCCAGCCGGCATCGTTTAGCTGACGGGACCCGGAGGAGACCAACTCTGTGGGATCTTACCGGTCGCTGGGAGCTATGCGGTAGAAGGCGGTCTCGAAGATACCCTGGCCCTGAGCCATGTAGGGCTTTAAAGGTAATAACCAACACCTTGAATTGTGACCGGAGACCAATAGGGAGCCAGTGCAGCTCGCGGAGAATTGCTGTAATGTGGGTGTACCTAGGTGCACCCACGACAGCTCGCGCGGCTGCGTTCTGGACCAACTGTAGTCTCCGAACGCTCTTCAAGGGTAGCCCCATGTAGAGTGCATTGCAATAATCTAACCGTGAGGTGACAAGGGCATGAGTGACCGTGAGGAGAGCCTCCCGATCCAAGTAGGGTTGCAATTGGTGCACCAGGTGAACCTGTGCAAAGGTCCCTCTAGCCGCAGCTGACAGATGTTGCTCTAATCTTAACTGTGAGTCTAGGAGGACACCCAGATTGCGACAATTTCTCTCCCCCCCCCCCCCCCAGAACCAAGGATATAAAACACATACCGAAATATAAAACAACAGAACAGTGAATTATTCTGGAAACTAACAGTACAAGTGATAAGTAAAATTACGAATACAGGTAGTCCTCAACATACGGCCACCATTGAGCCCCAAATGTTTGTTGCTAAGTGAGACATTATTGAGGTTTGCCTTTTTTTTTTTTTTTTTTTTTAAATTTGATTTATATGCCGCCCTTCTCCGGAGACTCAGGGCGGCTTACAATGTGCTCAGCAATAGCCTTCATTCTTTTGTATATTTTATACAAAGTCATCTTATTGCCCCCACAAACTGGGTCCTCAATTTACCTACCTTAGAAAGGATGGAAGGCTGAGTCAACCTTGAGCCTTGGAGAGATTCGAACCAGCAGAAATTGCAGGCAGCTGTGTTAATAACAGGGTGCATTAAACCACTGTACTATCAAGGCTTGCCTATTGCCTTGTTTTATGACCATTCTAGCTGCAGTTGTTAAGTGTATCACTGCAACGGTCACACGGTTGTTAAGTGAATCCAGCTTCCCCATTGACTTTGCTTGTCAGAGGGTCCCAAAAGAGGACCCTGTGTGTCCCCAGGACATGGCGGCAACCGTCATAAATACGAGCCGCTTGCCGGGCGTCTGGATTTTGACCAGGGGATCATGGGGAATGCTGCAACGGTCGTAAGTGCAAGAAACGGTCATAAGTCCCTTTTTTCCAGCGCTGTTGTAACTTCGAACGGTCGCTAAAAAAATGTTCGTAAGTATAGCTAAAACTGTGCGTATACCTAGATCCTTACATAATGGTACTCCATACCTTCCTTTTTAAAAAGGAAGCCTTATTTATTTATTCAAATCATTTCTAGGGCTGCTGATCTCAAACTGGAGCCTCTGGGTAGCTAATGATGCATGCAAATGCAACAAGAACACAATATAAAAATAAATGCAGCAATTTCAATAGCAACACACCCCCCCCACACACACACACACATCCTAAACCCACATAATAATTAAACACATCTGAACAACGCCGTGCAAGCAAAGATGCTGGTAGAGTTGCTGTTTGCCGACCTCAGCAACTTTAAGACACGGGGACTTCAACTCCCATCATGCACCGGCCAGTCCTCAGACACTGCAGCCTCTTTACAGGTAGCCCTTGACTTACAATCAAACGAGGGATTGGAAAAGTTGACGTTAAGCCCTGCGGTTGATAAGTGAGGCATTGCATCACCGCTTCTGATTTTATAGGAATGGAATGGAATGGAATGGAATGGAAAAGGAAATGGAAACAAAGGGAAGGGAAGGGAAGGGAGTGGAGTGGAGTACAACAGAATAGAACAGAGTAGAGTAGAGTAGAGTAGAGTAGAGTAGAGTAGAGTAGAGTAGAATAGAGGAACAAAGTAGGGTAGAGTACAATAGAGTAGAGTAGAACAGAGTAGAGTAGAGGAACAGTAGGGTAAAGTAGAGTACAATAGAGTAGAGTAGAACAGAGGAGAGGAGCAGAGGAGAGTACAATAGAGTAGAGTAGAACAGAACAGAATACAATAGAGTACAATAGAACACAATAGAGTAAAGTAGAGTAGAGTGAAATAGGAATAGGAATAGGAATAGAGTAGAGTAGATTAAAGTAGACTAGAGTAGAGTAGAATAGGAATAGAGCACATAAAAAATGCAAGTAGAAAAATAGGGACCACCTTTGGTGGGAAGGTAACAGCGTTCCATGTGCCTTTGGCGTTGAGTCATGCCGGCCACATGATCACGGAGACGTCTTCGGACAGCGCTGGCTCTTCGGCTTTGAAATGGAGATGAGCACCGCAGATATATTCTCATTGTGCCCAGAGAGAGAAATATCTGCCTCTACCTAGGACCGAACCTACAGCCTCCTGACTGTGAGGGGAGAGCTCCACCTCTAAGCCACCGCACCACTCAATTTATGACTGCAATGGAGCCCAAAATTTACATTGCTGAGCGAGACAGTTGTTAAGTGAGTTTTGCTCCCGTTTTACGACCTTTCTTGCCACGGAGGTTAAGTTAATCCCTTCGGTTGTTAACAACTCACACGGCTGTTAAGTAAATCCGGCTTCCCCGTTGACCCTACTCGTCAGAAGGTTGCCAAAAGGGATCATGCAGAAGTGGTATTCAGCCGGTTTAGACCGGTTCGGGCAAATCGGCGCACGTGTGCGAATTGCCATGTTTTGTGACACCGCACCAGGGGTGGGTTCTACTTACCTTTACTACCGGTTCGCATGCGCAGATTGTCAATTATGACGTCTGGGCGGGTGGGCGGAGCCTCCTGCCATTTTTACTACCAGTTCTAACGAACCGGACAAAACCGGGAGCAACCCACCACTGCACCGCACACATGCGTGGACGGCACTTGCGCGAGCAAAGTGTTTCCAGTGGTGGGCGAACCAGTTGCTACAGTATGTGAAGTCCACCTCTGGGATCATGTGAGCCCCGAGGGGCTGCAACCGTCATAAATAGGAACCCCTTGCCAAGCATCTGAATTTTGATCACGGGATGCTGCAACGGTCGTAAGTCTGCAAAATAATCGTGTCGGTTTTTTTTCAGTGCCATTGCAACTGGCAACGGCCACTAAATGAACTGTCGTACCTGGAGGACTGTCTGTATTTTAATTTAGTTTTAGTTTTGGAAGAATCGATTGCATTCCAAGCACAAAAAATTGAAGCGGGAGGCACACTTCAGAGATCCTGTTCCATTTTTCAAAGCACAGCTAAACCTCTCTCTAAACTCAAAGCTGCTGAATATTTTATCGCTGCCCTCGATTGAAAGAACCACGGTGTAAATTCTAACATGGGAAAAAACAAAGCATTTTCGCCCCGATACGTACGCACGGATGCCCGAATGCAAAGCTCAAAGCTCAAAGCTAGCAAATAAACACTCTGTATTTTGCATTATTATTTTCAGAGCTACTTGGAAAAACAGCTGGGATAAAGAACAGATCAAAGAATATTTTATCTTGGATGCCCTTGGAAACAAATAAACACCGTGGCCTTTTCTCACCCTGGCAGGCCCGAGGAGGAAAGGGTTAAAAAATGCCTCTTTTGTTATTTTGTTCCATCCAGATAATTATCTGGATAATAAAAGCCATTGCCTGCACGATTCTGATCTTTGTCCTTTTTAAGCAGTGTTCACAGTAGTTGGAATATATGTTTTCCAAGGACTTCCGTTGCTACCCTGCCAAGCATTAGTTGAAATTCTCGAATTTATTTCTTCTTTCTCTCGCTCAAAAGAAAGATGGGAGAGCTCGGATTGATCAAGGCCATGGCGTGTACCCAAGGTCAAGCATCCATGAGTTCATCGGATGACATCTACGGGGTTCAGGAGGTCATATCTTGGATTGTATGACGAAGAAAGAGTCAAGAATGAACAAATAGCGTAAAAGGAGAAGATCGAGCGCCCCGTGAAAGCAAGAGAAAGGAGAAGGTTGCAGGACGAAGGTGATTCCAGCTTTGACGAACAGGGACGGCAAAGCGGTGGCTTTAATTATGAATGAAGGGGTTGAAGTGGGTATTAGAAACTATCAATTAGTGTCATTAGGTTGTTGTGTTGAGTGCGATAGGAGGAACTAATCAGGCAGTGATGGGCTCCAGTGCAGAGGTGACCTTGGAGAAGACACCGCAAGGACTCTTAGTAAAAGGGGAATCAAGGCCAGGACAAGAAGGAAACCTTGAAAAGCAAATTAAGGTGATTGCCTAACTTAATTCTCTTTGGCGTAAGAGAGAAGAAGAGAAAACGTTTCAAAATGTTGTGGCTTATATATCAACCATTTGTCTGAAATGGTAGAGCAGAGGTATCAAACTCAAGGCCGGGAGCCGGATTTGGCCGAAATCTACTTATCTTCCTTACCGGTTCGGAAGTGCATGTGTGCATGTCATATGCACGAGCAGACCCTCTGTGTATGCGCAAAACCTTCTGCGCATGAGCAGAGGGTAAAAAAAAACAGTGGTGAAATGTAAAATTTGTTACTACGGGTTCTGTGGGCGTGGCTTGGTGGAGGGGTAATGTGACTGGGTGGGCGCGGCCAACTTTTTTTTTTAACTTTTCAAACCATTTTTTTCTACAACCTCTTCGGCCGAAGCAGTTGTAAAAAAAAAAATGTTTTAAAAAGCCTCTGACGATCCCAGCTGACTTGCCTGATCGTCAGAAGCTTTTTTTTTCTTTTAAAAGCCTCTGACGATCCCAGCTGAGCCGCACGATCATCAGAGGCTTTTTTTTTTTTTACATTTAAAAGCATTTTTTCCGCCGAAGAGGTTGTAGAAAATATGCTTTTAAAAATTAACAAAAAGCCTCTGATGATTGCGCGGCTCAGTTGGGCATGGGGGGACGGCAGGGATTTTTCTTACCGGTTCTCCGAACCACCCGCCGCCATCACTACGGGATCGGGCGATCCGGTCCGAACCGGGAGCATTTCACCCCTGTAAAAAACACATTATTTCCTGGTTAAAACCAGGAAGTAACGACACCTGAGCGGGTGGGTGGAGCTTCGCGCCGTCATCGCTACTGGTTCTCCGAACCACCCGCCACGATCCCTACCGGATCGCCCGATCCGGTACAAACCAGGAGCATTTCACCCCTGCCCCTGGGGTGTTTGCATCTGGCCCGCGAGGTATTTAGATCTGGAGGTCTTCTAGTCCAACCTGCTTAGGCAGGAAACCCTATTGTCAGAGTTCCAAGTAACACCCCCAACGAAAGAAGATTCTGAGGCTTGAAGTTCCTCAAAGTTCCATTTTATTAGAGATGTCATATAGGCACATATGGGAAAAGCCGAATCTGAAAGCTTCCAGGTTTTCCCCACCCAAAGGAAAGTCCTTCCCCTGCACCCACATGTCCATCACATGGTCCAATTCAATCATCGGCCCAACTGGAGATGCCTCCCAGTTCCAGCCCTCCAAGTGCAGGGCAAGATGTCCTTGACTCTCAGAGAAAGGAATGTTGTTTTGACTACGTATCACCCTTGCTCCATACAATCCCCCCTCCCAGTTTCCCACACTAGTAAATATGGCAGGCTTGAAGGCCCAATGCAAAAGATGGCTTCCAGGCCTGACAACTATTCCCCTTCGGACAAATGGTTGTCCAAATTCTTCTTAAAAACTTCCAGTGTTGGAGCATTTACAACTTCTGGAGGCAAGTTGTTCCATTGATCAATTGTCCTCACTGTTAGGAAGTTTCTCCTTAATTCCAGGTTGCTTCTCTCCTTGGTTAGTTTCGATCCGTTGCTTCTTGTCCTGCCTTCAGGTGCTTTGGAGACTATCTGGACCCCCTCTTCTTTGGGGCAGCCCCTGAGATACCGGAAGACTGCTATGTGGTAGCAGAGTTTCCTGCTTGAGGAGGGGTAGGTTAAACTGTATGATGAATAACTAAGGAAACTAGGCCGTGGAGGTTCGCAGGGGTTCGGCAGAACCGCTAGCTAAGATTCTGTGCAGTTCAGAGAACCCCCAAATCCCACTCCTAGCTGGCCCCACCCACCCCGCCCTTCCCAGGAGTCCTCACATGGCCCGTTTTGGATGCAGGTAAGTGCAAGATGCGCGTGGAGGCTCGGGGAAGGTGAAAAACAGGCCTACCGGAATTTTGGGAAGGCCTGAAACAGGCCCGTTTCCGGCCTCCAGAGGGCCTCCGGAGCCTGGGGAGACCGTTTTTACCCTCCCGGAGGCTCGAAAAAAGCCTCCAGAGCCCGGGGAGGGCAAAAACAACCCCCCACTCCTACCCCCGCCACGGTGCAAGAGGCCGACTAGGCCACGCCCAACATGGCCACGCCTACCCAGCAATCGAACAGAGAACCCCTTGATAAAAATTTTGAAGCCCACCCCTGGTTACTATCTTCCAATGCTTGAGGGGCTGTCACAGAGAAGAGGGGAGGGGGTCGAACTGTTCTCCAAAACAGCTGAGGGCAGAACAACGGGTGGAAACTAATCAAGGAGAGAACCCGGCTAGAAATAAGGAAAAATTTCTTGACAGCGAGAACAATTCATTGGTGGAACGTGCCCAGAAGTTGTGAGTGCTCCAATACCGGAGATCTTCAAGAAGAGATTGGACAACCATTTGTCTGAAAAGATGTAGGGTCTCCTGCTTTAGCAGGGGGTTGGACTAGAAGACCTCCAATGCCCCTTCCAGCCCTAGGATTCTATAATTCTATAGTTATACGCTTCCTTGTAAGATGTAGTTTTTTTTTCCTACTGCCGAGAAGCTTATGATTCTGTGTTGGTCTAGCAATTTAAACCCTAAATGCATCGATTTTCCAATGGAATCCTCATTCGTTTTTCTCCCCATCACCGAAATAACTTGTTTTATACGCAGTCAGCTTTTAAGGAATGAAGAAAGAACCTTCTATCTTGGCCTCGTCTCCTGTTGTCATTGTTGTCGTGCCTGCCCCTTCTCCAATACCACAACACAGCCAGGTGCCTCGCAGGGAGTCAGGAAGGGAATATAGCTACGGAGGTTTCTAGGACAGCACCGGTAGATGGTCTAAATCGGGGGGATATCGGCACAAGTTTGTCTCTCCTGAATTATTGATCCCTTATTCTCCTTGACTGGGCCAAAAGACCCTCGCAAACATCTTCAGATAATTCACACTGCGAGCACCGTTTCTGAATCAAAACATTAGCAGAGCGATCGAATCCAGATCATGCGAAGTGTTAGTAGTACCGCTTTATAAAGCCATAGTAAGACCACACTTGGAATAATACTGCATCCGGTTTTGGTTACCCCACCACGTTAAAAAGATGTTGAGATTCCAGAAAGAGTGCAGAGAAGAGTAACCATGATGATTAGGGCAATCCAATTTTTTTTACTACCGGTTCTGTGGGCGTGGTGTGGCTTCGTGGGCATGACCGGGGAAGGATACTGCAAAGTCTCCATTCTCACCCTACTCCAGGGGAAGGATCCTGCAAAATCCCGATTCCTTCTCCATTCCTGGGGGAAGGATATTGCAAAATCTCCTTTCCCACCCCACTCTGGGGCCAGCCAGTGGTGGTATTTGCCGGTTCTCCGAACTACTCAAAATTTCCGCTACCGGTTCTCCAGAACCTGTCAGAACTTGCTGGATTTCACCCCTGATTTGGGGGCTGGAGGCTAAAACATACAAAGAACGGTTGCAGGAATTTTTTTTTATTATTATTTGATTTATATGCCACCCTTCTCCGGAGACTCAGGACGGCTTACAATGCATTAAGCAATAGCCTTCATACTTTTGTATATTTATACAAAGTCAGCTTATTGCCCCCACAAACTGGGTCCTCATTTCACCTACCTTAGAAAGGATGGAAGGCTAAGTCAACCTTGAGCCTTGGAGAGATTCGAACCAGCAGTAAATTGCAGGCAGCTGTGTTAATAACAGGGTGCGTAGACCACTGTACTATCAGGGCTCTTAATTAGGTATGTCTAGTGTCAACTTGCAAAGCTTTCAAGTTGCCATGAGCAGGAGGGAGGGAGAACTGATAGAGCTGATTGATTTCCCTAACTGAAGCTGCATTCCATACATTCTTCCTGACCTCAATCAGAAGGAGGGTGTTGGATTTCACAGCCAGCCAAAGTGGTTAATTGGAGAATGTGATTTATGACATGGCCAGAGAGGAGGGGAGAGACAGGGTCGTAGGGGAACGTAAATCTACGTGGGATTAGTTCTAACTGCGTCCGAATATTGCCGAAATGGTGCTCCTAATAAATGACTGAAGTTCGGCTCATGGCTCATGAATTAATTAGGGCATCTTTCGGAAACTTCACATCTAGTTTAATGAAAAGAAGGACTAGGGGTGACATGATAGCATTTTCCAACATTTGAGGGGATGCCACAAAGAAGAGGGGGTCAACCTATTCAACAAAGCACCTGAGGGCAGGACAAGAAGCAACGGATGGAAACTAACCAAGGAGAGAAGCAACCTGGAACTAAGGAGAAATTTCCTGACAGTGAGAACAATTAACCAGCGGAACAACTTGCCACCAGAAGTTGTGGCTGCTCCATCACTAGAAGTTTTCAAGAAGAGATTGGACAGCCATTTGTCTGAAATGATATAGGGTTTTGTGTTTAAGCAGGGGGGTTGGACTAGATGACCTCCAAGGTCCCTTCCAACTCTGTTATTTCTGTTATCTAGGAACCCCCGTATCGAAACGAGTAAATTTTCCTCCTTGAATTACATCCTATCAAAGCAGGCTGGTCGACTGTAATTCCAATAACTGGACTGCTGTGTTTCTCTCCAACACCGCATCGCTTTTCTATAATCAAGTCAAGTGGAACTAAATTTAAATGATGGTTCTGCACGACACTGGATATAGCTGCTTATTATTCAACAATAGCTGCCGCCAGAAATAAATGCTTCAGTAGTATTTACCTGATGTGAGTTGATTCAAGCCAAGGTCCCCTACTAACTTAATTAGAATATATATATATATATACATATTCCTTATGGTTTTTGTCCCCGTAATTGTTTCTTGTTCAGTGGATATGCAGTATTACAACGTACCCCATTAATTAGCCAATTCTATTTTAGGGGAATATTTCCTTATTGCTTTTCTCTTCTCTTTTTTGACTTCTCTTTGGGAAGTCATTTCTCTCTTTTGAAAGATAAAAAAAGGGGGTGGGGGAAGCAAGACAGTAATTAGAGGTCCCTCCAAGGAATAAAATACGATCAAGCGCCCGCTGAAAACAGTTCCAGATGCAGAAAGCAAGACGAAAAAAAATTTCCAACGTAATTCCATTATTAGATCATTCTAGGAATCCCGGAGTTAATATTGTTATTATTATTTTTTTAATTGAAGGAAACTGGGAGGGAAAAAAAAAAACCTTGAGAAAAGACAGGAGGGAAATACACAAATGGCAAGAACATACGTAAGAAGAAAGGGGAAGTTTGGAAAACAGAGGACTGGGAAAGGGAACTTCTGATCAAAATGCAAGGCAGGAAGGAAACGTAAGCCACGTTTTACATCTTGAGGTTTACTCTACATTTAATCCCTACTAACCTCTGGGCTTAGTTATGTTTACTGTACCAGATTATAAATGGCTTAAATTCCATTTGTATTTGTCTGTTTGTCTATCTGTTTGTCTATCTTTCTATCTAATCTAATTATCTGTGATAGATAGATAGATAGATAGATAGATAGATAGATAGATAGATAGATAGATAGATGATAGATAGACAGAGATAGATGATATAGGTCATCTATATCTGTCTATCTATCATATCTATCATCTATCATGTCTGTCTATCATCTACATATATCTATCTATCTTCTATCTACCTATCTATCTATCTATCTATCTATCTATCTATCTTTATTTATTTATTTATTTATTGGTTCGATTTATATGCCGCCCTTCTCCAGAGACTCAGGGCGGCTTACAATGCGTTAAGCAATAGCCTTCATCCTTTTGTATATACCTGCTTGGTAGGGCTTTTGCCCCCCCTCCAAGCGCTGTTCTTTTTTATACAAAGTCAGCTTATTGCCCCCACAAACCGGGGTCCTCATTTTATCTACCTCGGAAGGATGGAAGGCTGAGTCAACCTTGAGCCTGGTGAGATTCAAACTCGCAATAATTGCAGGCAGCTGGCAGCTATTTAACAGTGCTTTAGTCTGCTGCACCACCAAGGCTCCCATCTTCTATCTATCTATCATCTATCTTCTATATCTATCTTCTATCTTCTATATCTATCTATCTATCTATCTATCTATCTATCTATCTATCTATCTATCTATCTATCTATCTATCAGTTGCCCCCAGAGATAAGGAGAATCCAAGACCTTAGTGCCTTCCGCCGTGCCCTTAAAACCCACTTTTTCCAGCAAGCCGGGCTGGCTTAAGAAGAAATTTTAAATGTTTTAATTGGTTTGTATTTTTAATTTTGGGCCAAATTTATATATATTTTATTTGTTTTTTAATATTTGTATTTTATGTTTTTTAATTCTGGCTGTACACCGCCCTGAGTCCTCAGGGAGAAGGGCGGTATATAAATTTAAAATAAAATAAAAAATAAATAAAATATCTATCATGTCTGTCTATCTATCATCTACATATATCTATCATCTATCATCTACATATATCTATCTATCATCTATCTATCATTTCATCTATCTACCTTTCTATCATCTCTCTCTCTCTATCTATCATCTATCTTCTATCTATCTATCATGTCTATCATCTATAATCTACCTATCTAATCTATCTAATCTATCTATCTATGATAGATGAGAGAGAGATAGAAGATAGATAGATAGATAGATAGATAGATAGATAGATAGATAGATGATATAGATCATCTATCTATCTCTGTCTATCTATCATGTCTGTCTATCATCTACATATATCTATCTATCTATCTATCTATCTATCTATCTATCTATCTATCTATCTATCTATCTATCTATCTATCTATCTATCTATCTATCCAACCAACCAGCTAGCAAGCTAGCTATACAGGTAGTCCTCGACATACGACCACAATTGAACCCCAAATTTCTGTTATGCTGAGACAGGTGTTTAGTGAATTTTGCTCCATATCATGACCTTTTCTTTCTACAGTTCTTAAGTGAACGACTTCAACTGTTAACAACACGGTTCTAAAATGAATCTGGCTTCTCCATTGACTTTGCTTGTCTCCTCCATTCTACCTTTGCATGCATTTGTCCTTACAGGTAGTCCTCAAGTTACGACCACAATTATTGACCCTAAAATTTACATTGCTAAGTGAAACATTTTTTTAAAGTGAGTTTGGCCCTCTTTACGACTCTTCTTGCTGCAGTCGTTAAGCGAATCACTGCAGTCGTTAAATTAGTCACACGGTTGTTAAGTGAATCTGACTTACCCATTGACCTGGCTTGTCTGAAGGTCACAAAAGCGGATTGCATGAGCCCGGGACCACTGCAGCCGTCATAAATATAAACCGGTGGCCAAGTGATCCCGTGACCCCTGGGTCGTAAGTGTGGAAAACGGTCGTAAGTCACTTTTTCAGTGCTGCTGTAACTTCGAAGGGTCACTAAACGAACAACTGTAAGTCAAGGTCTATCTGTATTATATTTCCTGTTCGCCCGGTGCAGAGCGAGTGCAAAGATGTTCATTGCTCTAGCATCTTATGGCAATTCCCTTGCATTCATTCTCCTTGGAGGTGCATTGCTGGCAGGCATAACGTGAAATGATAAATGAACTCCAAATTATTTTGGAGACCCAGGAGGGTGAGCCGGTGTGTGCAAAGGGCCTTGTCCATTTCAGCATGTTAGGATAATTTGTGCTGACGTGAAATTGAAGAGAAAAGCATGGGCTGATAAACAGAACAGAACAGAACATATGGAAGGGAAGGGAAGGGAAGGGAATGGAATGGAATGGAATGGAATAGAATAGAATAGAATAGAATAGAATAGAATAGAATAGAATAGAATAGAATAGAATAGAATAGAATAGAATAGAATAGAATAGAATAGAATAGAATAGAATAGAATAGAATAGAATAGAATAGAATAGAATAGAATAGAATAGAGGGAAGGGAAGGGAAGGGAAGGGAAGGGAAGGGAAGGGAAGGGAAGGGGAGAGGAGAGGAGAGAAGAGAAGAGAAGAGAAGAGAAGAGAAGAGAAGAGAAGAGAAGAGAAGAGAAGAGAAGAGAAGAGAAGAGAAGAGAAGAGAAGAGAAGAGAAGAAAGAGGGAAGGGAATCAAGGGAGTAGAGTAGAGTAGAGTAGAGTAGAGTAGAGTAGAGTAGAGTAGAGTAGAGTAGAGTAGAACAGAACAGAACAGAACAGAACAGAACAGGGAACAGAGCAGAAAGAATGGAATGGAATGGAATAGAATAAAATAGAATAGAGTAGAGTAGAGTAGAGTAGAGTAGAGTAGAGTAGAGCAGAGCAGAGCAGAGCAGAGCAGAGCAGAGCAGAGCAGAGCAGAGCAGAATAGAATAGAGGGAAGGGAATGGAATGGAATGGAATAGAATAGAATAGAATAGAATAGAATAGAATAGAATAGAATAGAATAGAATAGAATAGAATAGAATAGAATAGAATAGAATAGAATAGAATAGAATAGAATAGAATAGAATAGAATAGAATAGAATAGAATAGAGGGAAGGGAAGGGAAGGGAAGGGAAGGGAAGGGAAGGGAAGGGAAGGGAAGGGAAGGGAAGGGAAGGGAAGGGAAGGGAAGAGAGGAGAAGGGAAGGGAAGGGAAGGGAAGGGAAGGGAAGAGAAGAGAAGAGAAGAGAAGAGAAGAGAAGAGAAGAGAAGAGAAGAGAAGAGAAGAGAAGAGAAGAGAAGAGAAGAGAAGAGAAGAGAAGAGAAGAGAAGAAAGAGGGAAGGGAATCAAGGGAGTAGAGTAGAGTAGAGTAGAGTAGAGTAGAGTAGAGTAGAGTAGAGTAGAGTAGAGTAGAGTAGAGTAGAACAGAACAGAACAGAACAGAACAGAACAGGGAACAGAGCAGAAAGAATGGAATGGAATGGAATAGAATAAAATAGAATAGAGTAGAGTAGAGTAGAGTAGAGCAGAGCAGAGCAGAGCAGAGCAGAGCAGAGCAGAGCAGAATAGAATAGAGGGAAGGGAATGGAATGGAATAGAATAGAATAGAATAGAATAGAATAGAATAGAATAGAATAGAATAGAATAGAATAGAATAGAATAAAGGGAAGGGAAGGGAAGGGAAGGGAAGGGAAGGGAAGGGAAGGGAAGGGAAGGGAAGAGAGGAGAAGGGAAGGGAAGGGAAGGGAAGGGAAGAGAAGAGAAGAGAAGAGAAGAGAAGAGAAGAGAAGAGAAGAGAAGAGAAGAGAAGAGAAGAGAAGAGAAGAACAGAATTAGGAACAGAACAGAAAGAACGGAACGGAACGGAATAGAATAGAATAGAATAACAGAGTCGGAAGGGACCTTGGAGGTCTTCTAATCCAACCCCCTGCTGAAGAGGGAGACCCTCCACCATTTCAGACAAACGGTTGTCCAATCTCTTCTTAAAAATCTCCAGTGTTCTGGAGGCAAAATTGTTCCACCATTGGAACATTTTGCTCAATGTGGAAGTCATTAAATGAGTCACACCCGATTCCACAACCTCCTTTGCCCCGATGGTCAAGCGAATCCCTGCTGTCTTTAAGTGAATCAGTAAGTCGTAAATTGGAAGACAGCCGGCAAGGTCGAAAATGGCGACCAGGTGACCTCGGGAGTCTCCAACCGTCGTAAATACATGCCAGTTGCCAAGAGCAACTGTGAGATGCTGCAATGGGTCATAGGTGTGAGGAGCAGCCGTAAGTCTGGAGACCAGTCATAAGGGTCAGGTCTGGTCATAAGTGTGAGGACCGGTCTCAAGTCCCTTTTTTCAGCAAAATCATAACCTTGAATGCTCACGAGTGGTCATAAATGGGACATCTGGAGACGGTGCAACTCACCAGGTGGCAAACTGGGAACTGAGGTAATCCAAGATTCTTATTTAAAAAAGGAATGCTTCAATCAATATCGGTAGTCCTCAACTTATGGCCACAGTCGAATCCAACATTTCTGTTGCTAACGAGAGTTTAGTGAGTTTTGTCTCATTTTACGACCTTTCTTGCCCCCGTTGTTCAGCGGAACCCTGCAGTTGTTATGCGAATCGTTTGGTCATTAAACGAATCCGGTTTCCTCAATGACTTTGCTCATTGGATGATCGCAAAAAGCGATCACATGACACCAGGAACACTGCAATGGTCATAAACACGAGTCAGTTGCTTAAGCGTCTGAATTCCGATCATGTAACCATGGGGATGCTTCAATGGTCGTAAGTATGAAAAATGGTCATAAGTCAAGCAAAGTCCCTGGGAGAAGCCAGATTCACTTAACAACGGCGTGACTAGTTTAACAATTCGCTTAACGAATTTCTCAGTCAGCGACATAAATTTTGGGCTCAATGGGGTCGTAAGTCGAGGGCTACCCATAATACATGCCAGACATAAATAAATGGATACCCAAATAAAATAAAACAATAAAAAAACGAGAAACTGCCACCAGCGATCTTCCGTGGGGCGGAATATTGCTAATCTGTGGCCCCTAGTTAGTTTCTTGCCACGAATTCCCTTCATTTGTGGCGTGCCACAAAACGTGAGCCCTTTCGGTCTAGAAAGGGCAAAAGAGTCAAGATGGCAGCCAGTGATCAAATCCCCCTCCCCGCTTCCGCTCGTTTGTGACACAGAAAAAAATGGGCCTGGCTACAATCCCCTGGTCGCCATTTTGACTTTTTTGACTCTCCCTCCCTTCAGGCACCCCAGAAAAGTCACTCCAGCAAAACCTGCTGGAAAAAACTGGTTTGCGTTAACCACAAAACCCGGTTTAGCAAAAAATAGATAAGAAAAGACTGAACTGGCTTTGAAAAGTTTTGTGTGTGTGTGTGTATGCGCGTGCATGCGTGTATGTGTGTGTGTGTGTGTGTGTGTGTGTGTGTGTGTGTGTTGCTTCTTTTTAGCTTCTTTATTTATTTATCTGACCTGGGGGATCCAGCTTCCTGCCTTTTGCTCTGGTGATGTTCCCCGACATTTTGTGTTTTCATAATTTATAGAGAGGAACGCCGGAGCTTAAACGCTCGGCTGAACGGCTGAACAAGCCGCAGTTGCAGCGGGGAGGAACCATTTTCCTTACCCCAAAAATCAGTGGTGGGATTCAGCCAGTTTGAGCAAACCGGTAGTTTTGCTCAAACTAATTTACTTTAATTACTGGCTGTCCCCTCCCTTCCCCACCTTGCCCCTTGCAGGAGTCCCCACCCGCTCCATTTTGGCTCCCAGGTAAGCGCATGGAGGCCTCCTAAGCCCAAAACGGGGCGCGTAGGGGAGCAGAATGCCCCTCCCCCCACCCAGGCAGCCCATTTTCACTCCCAGGAGGCTGCAGAGAAGCCTACTAGGCCCAAAACGGGGCAGTGGGCGGTGTGTGTGGGGGGGGGCCCTCGCGGCCCGTTTTTGCTCCCAGGGGGGTGCCGGAGGCTGAGTGCTGCCTGTCACACCCCCATGGCCACGCCCACCATGGCCACGCCCCCACCCAGCCAGTCATTAGGGCAGAGAACAAATAATTGTTAAATTATTTGAATCCCATCACTGCCCAAAATGTATGTCAGGGATGATGGAGGACCAGAAAGCGAGGGAGGAAATTTAAGGGGAAAAAAAATAAATAAAAAAGGAGACTCTTACAGTCTATTCAGATCATTTGACAAGATGGTCATTTTTAAATACTAAAAGCGGTATTGTTCCCCGGGGCCAAGGAGAAATTAGCCGCCGAAGAGAATCACCGAAGGGATTGGGCTACGAATAATGGGCTGAGTTAAAAAGAGCCGGGTGGGCTGGAGGGGGGGGGGGGAATCTAATTTTTGCAGAACGCGAAGAACTGTCTGTCAAATGGAGAAGAAGCTGCTTCTTTTTCTCTCGTTAATGACTTCCTAAATAGAGAAATTGGGGAAAAAAGGGCCCTGCGTTTTGTGCTTATTTTTCTCCGAAGACTTAAGAGCTAAATGGTTATTTTCAACTCGCAAACCAAACGTTTTAGGGCAGGGGATTCGCCGGGGATTTTTTTAAAGAAGAGATTAGGCAGCCGTTTGTCTGAAACGGGATAGGGGGGGGGGTCTCCTGCGTGAGCAGGGGGTTGGGCTAGATGACCTCCGAGGTCCCTTCCAGTTGTGTTATTCTGCTTGATCGAATGCACTTGAATAACTTAACAACCGGCTCTCTGGCTGGGTAGGCATGGCTGGCTGGTCATGTGACTGGGTGGGTGATGTCACTCATCACATCCAGCCCTGCCTCCTGGCCACTCCCCTCGAAGGCAGAGGTAGGATTCAGCCGGTTGGGGCTAATCCCACCCCTGCCCGTTTTTCGGCCTGTTTTTTGGCTGTTTTCAGGTTGTTTTTTGGGCCCTTTTCAGCCATTTTTTGGACTGTCTTTCGGCCATTTTTCGGGCCGTTTTCAGGCTGTATTTTGGGCTGTTTTCAGGACACTTTTGGCCTGAAAAATGGGTTGAAAAATGGCCAAAACCAGGCAGATTTTTGGGCCATTATCCAGGCCATTTTCGAGCTGTTTTTGGGGTCCTTTCAGCTGTTTTTCAAGCCGTTTTCAGGCCAGTTTTTGGGCGTTTTCTGGCCAGTTTTCAGGCCGTTTTTCAGACCAAAAACGGCCCTGAAAATAGCCCAAAAAACAGCCTGAAAATGGCCCAGAAAACAGGCCGAAAAACGAGCAGGGGCGGGGCCAGCCAGAGGTGGGATTTGCCGGTTCGCCAAACTGTGCAGAATCTTAACTACCGGTTCTCCTGAACCGGTGCAAACCGGCAGCAGCCCACCTCTGCTTCCAACTCTGTAACAGGAAGTCCTTAATTTACAACAGTTCATTTAGTGACCGTTGGAAGTTACAATGGCACTGAAAACAGTGGCTTAGGGCCGTTTTTCACACTTATGGCCGTTGAGCATCCCCATGGTCATGTGATCAAAATCCGGACGTTTGGTTACTGACTCATATTTATGACAGTCGCAGTGTCCTGGGGTCACGTGATCCCCTTTTGCGACCTTCTGACAAGCAAAGTCGATGGGGGAAGCCGGATTCACTTAACAACCGTGTGACAGTTGCAGTGATACACTTAACAACTGTGGCAGGAAAGGTCGTAAAACGGGGCAAAATGTCTTGCTTAGCAACCTAAATTTTGGACTCCATGGTGGTTATCTAGCTAAGGTAGTCCTCGACTTATGACAACAATGGAGCCCAACATTTATGCTGCTAAGGAGACAATTGTTAAGTGAGTTTTGCCCCATGTTACAGCCTTTCTTACCAAGCGAGACAGTTGTTAAGCGAATCATTGCAGTTGTTAGGTTAGTAACCTGGTTGTTAAGTGAATCTGGCTCCCCCATTGACTTTGCTCGTCGGAAGGTCGCAAGAGGGGATCACCCGAGCCTGGGTCTCTGCCACCGTCATAAATACGAGTCAGTTGCCACGAATTCTGACGTGACCACAGGGATGCTGGGACAGTCATAAGCGTGAAACACGGCCCCAAGTCACTATTTTCCCAGCGCCGTTGTAACTTCAAACGGTCACTCAACGGACGGTCGTAAGTCGAGAACTACCTGTACACTTCTTGCATTCCTTTCCCAGGTAGAAATTCTTCATTTCTGCTTTGCGATCAATAACAGCTGGCATTTCACACGTTCTCCGGTCCCAAGAGAGTGTCGGCATATTTGGCCTTTTCGTAGCCCTGGCTGGTCGCCACTTGACCCCTTGCTCCAGGGGTCTTCCGGAGAAGCTCCCCCCATCCCACGCCATGCATGCTCCGGTCACCGCCTGCCGTGATCCGATTGATTCATGGATTTGCCGGTGGTTCCTTTTGCAGACGGAGAGCCCCTAGCCGCCAAGAAAGAATTTGGCAGATGCTTTTATCATACACGGAGGGCCTCCCCCCCACCACCCCGGGATTGTGGTTTTTGTGCGGGGGTTTTTTTTTCCCCCCAAAGAGGGACCCTGTTGTGTCTGAATGATGGCGCATCAGTATTCAGGTCAGGGGACTGTGGCAACTCCAGCTGCTGCACACAGGCAGCAGGTTGGAACAAGCACCAATGAGCGAAAATATCTTCTTTTTCTGCAAACATCTGGATCCTTCCTTGTCTCTTGGAGGCTCTTGCCTTCTTGTACAGCCTCAGCACCTCCCGGAATGAAAGGAGGAGGCTGCTTCTCCTCCTTCCTTTCGTTTTCATTCCCCCTTTTTTTCCTCTTGTTGTCTCCCTTCCTGGTCCTTCTCTTTTCCCTTTTCTTCTTTTTTCTCGTTCTCGTTCTTTCTCCTTCTGCTTCTTCCCTTCTCCTTTCTTTTCCTTTCCCTCTTTTCCCTTTCTTTCTTCTTCCCTTTCTCCTTCTTTGTCTCTCCCCTTTTCCTTTTCCTTCTTTTTCCTTCACTTTTTCCACCAACTTTTTCTTTCTCCTCTCCCCTCTCTTCCTCCTCCTCCTTTCTCCATCTTACTTCCTTCTCCTTCTCCTTCTTCTCGTCTCTATCTTCCTTCCTTCTCCATCTTTCTTCTTTCTCCTCCTCCTCCTGTCTCCATCTTCCTTCCTTCTCCATTTTTCTTCTTTCTCCTCCGGTCTCATCTTCCTTCCTTCTCCATCTTTCTTCTTTCTCCTCCTCCTCCTGTCTCCATTTCCTTACTGCTCCTTCACTTTCTCCTTCTCTTTTCCTTCTTCTTCTATTTCTCCTTCTTCTCTCCTTCTCCTTCTTCCCTTCTCTCTTTTTCCACCTTTGTCTCCTTCCCCTCTCCCCTCCTTCCTCCCCCGCCTTCTCCTCCTTCTCCTTCCCTGTAAAAACCATTCCTTTAATGACCAAAGTTAAACGACATTGAAAAAAGTGATTGTTTTTCACACTCAAGACCATTACAGCATCCCCATGGTCATGTGATCAAAATTCAGGCGCTTGGCAACTGACTCACACTTTATGACGGTCGCAAGTGTCATCGGGGGGGGTGTCACGTGATCTCCTTTTGCGACCTTCCGGCAAGCCAGATTCACTTAACAACCGTGTTGCTAGCTTAACCATTGCAGCTTAACGACCGTGGCAGGAAAGGTCGTAAAATGGGGCGAAAGTCGCTTAGCAGCCGTCTTGTTCTACAGTGGAAAGTTTGGGCTCAGTTTTGGGGTCGTAAGTCGAGGACTGCCTGTATTTAGACCAATGATCTTTCGAGCCTCTCTCCTGCAGCCTCGTCTAGCAGCTTTCCCAGGCCTCCGGGGTCTAAAAAGGAGTGGGATTCAAAAATTTTAGCAACCGGTTCTCTGCCCCGTTGCTGTGGGTGTGGCCATGGTGGGCGTGGCCTACTCGGCCTCCTGCACCACAGTGTGTGTGTGTGTGTTTGTTCTCTCCAGGCTACAGAGGCTTCCTAGGAGCCTGGGGAGGGCTAAAATAGCCTTCCCTACCCTCACCTACCCCCACAGACCCTCCAGAGGCCGGAAACAGCCCATTTGCCGACTTCCGGTGGGCCCAGAAGGCCCGAAAATCAACCGGCCAGCGCACACATATGTGCTGGAGCTGAGCTAAGGCAACCACCTGTCTGGAAACAGACCCCTTCCCAGATTTCTGGAACTTCCAGAAGGCCCATTTTTCGCCCTCCCAGAGTCTCCGCGCGGGCATCCAAATTACCTGGCATCGAAAACGGGCCGCCTGGAGACTCCTGGGAGGGGGGAGGGCCAGCCAGTCTTTGCAACTACCGGTTCGGCGAACCAGATGTAAAATTAGCGGAATCCCACCCGTGGTCTAAGGCCTCCCTGGGCAAGGATGATGGGTCCTGAAGTCTACAGACATTAGCAGGAGCCCCGATTTTTATTTTTATTTTTTTTTATTTGATTTATATGCCGCCCTTCTCTGGAGACTCAGGGCTGCTTACAGTGCGTTAAGCAATAGCCTTCATTCTTTTGTATATTTATACAAAGTCAGCTTATTGCCCCCCACAAACTGGGTCCTCATTTTACCCACCTTAGAAAGGATGGAAGGCTGAGTCAACCTTGAGCCTGGCGAGATTCGAACCTGCAGTAATTGCAGGCAGCTGTTCTTAATAACAGGGTGCTTTAGACCACTGTACTACCAAGGCTCTGGTAGGGAAGGTGTTTAGATGTAGTAAGAAAGGGGTTTTTATTTTCTCTTTCAGCTCCCTGATCTCAAAAAAGGGTTATCCCAAAATTATTGCTGGAAAAATTCCAGGCAAAAGATGACAAATATTATCCTTTCCTTTGCCTGGAGCCGGGGGGGGGGGGAGGTTTCGATGGTCTCACCCCCCCACCTCATCCCCTCGGGATTTCGGCACAGCGCCGAGACAGCTCCCTCTTCTCTGCTGCCTCCAGCAGACAAAGCCATCCACACATCTCACAGAGAAGCTAGGAGGGTGTTGGTGCCACCCGATAGACAGACCCCCTATTTAAGGGTCCCTATCACACATTGGTTGAGGAGTTAGAAGAATCAATGGCTCTATTCTATTTTAAAAAATAAACAAAAAACATACAGGAGTTGCAAGAAAGATGGAAAAAGTTGGGCTTCCATTCTGCCTCTCCTTCTATCGAAGGGCCTCAATTTATTTATTTATTTATTTTTATTTTTCAATTTATATACCGCCCTTCTCCCTAAGGACTCAGGGCGGTGCACAGCCAGAACTGATTTAGGACTTTACAACGGCGACCAGAATTGGGCATTCGATCCAGCAGAATAGAAACTGGAAGGGACCTTGGAGGTCTTCTAGTCCAGCCCCCTGCTCAAGCGGAATAGGAGCTGGAAGGGACCTTAGAGGTCTACTAGTCCAGCCCTCTGCTCAAGCAGAAGAGAGCTGTCCAGTCTCATCTTAAAAACCACAGCTTCTAGTGGCAAGCAGTTCCACTGGTTAATCACTGTTGGGAAGTTTCTCTTTAATTCCAGGTTGCTTCTCTCCTTGATTAGTTTCCATCCGTTGCTTCTTTTCTCGCTTTCTGGTGCTTTGGAAAATAAATTGACCCCCTCTTCTTTGTGGCAGCCCCTCAAATACTGGAATACTGCTATCATGTCCCCCACTAGTCCTTCTTTTCTCTAGACTGGCCCAACCCAAATCCTGCAACCGGGTTCTTCGTATGTTTTAGTCTCCAGGCCTTTAATCATCTTAGTTGCTCTTCTCCGCACTTTTTCCAAACTCTCAACCTCTTTTCTGTAACGTGGTGACAAATGAATAAGCTAGGCAGCTGTTGAAGTGAGGTGCCTCAGATCTGATTGACCATTTTTTGCCAATGGTTGGTAAGCAAATCATTGCATTCGTTAAGCGAATCGCTGGTCGGAAACCAGCTGGAAGGTGGAAAATGATGATCACATGCCCCCCCCCCCCCCGGAATGCTGCAACTGTCACAAATACATGCTGTTTGCCAAGTAGCCATATTTTGATCCCGTGAGCCTGGGAATACTGTGACAGTCATAATTTATTTATTTATTTATTTATTATATTTCTATACTGCCTTTCTCCCGTAGGACTCAAGGCGGTGTACAGTCAAGAAAAATATAGATACACAAAACATCATAAAATTGCTAATTAAAATTATTATTATAACATAGTTTGGCCTAATTAAATAGAACCTAAAATTAGATAACATTTTAAAAACATTCACATGTTCATATGTTTAGCCCCGCCCGTTGGAACATTAGGGTCTTGAGGGCACGGCGGAAAGCACGGAGATCAGGGAGGCAGTTCATTCCAAAGGGTTGGAGCCCCCACAGAGAAGGCCCTCCCCCTGGGAGTCGCCAGTCGACATAATTTGACTGACAGTACCCTGAGTAGTCCCTCCCTGTGAGAACGAACTGGTCGGTGGGAGGCTATTGGTGGCAAAAGACGGTCTCGTAGGTACCCAGGTCCTAAGCCATGGAGCGCTTTAAAGGTGATAACTAACACCTTGAATCGCACCCGGAAGACCACCGGGAGCCAGTGCAGCTCGCGTAGGAGAGGTGTTACATGGGCGCAACGAGCTGCGCCCATAATCACCCGCGCGGCTACGTTCTGGACCAGTTGGAGCCTCCGGGTGCTTTTCAAGGGGAGCCCCATGTAGAGAGCATTACAGTAATCCATACGGGAGGTAACTAGGGCATGAGTGACCGTGCACAAGGCGTCGCGATCCAGAAAGGGACGCAACTGGCGGATCAGGCGAACCTGATAAAAGGCACCCCTGGCCACGGCCGTCAAATGATCTTCTAAAGATGAGGATCACTTAAATTATTTTTCTCAGTGCCATTGTAACTTCAAATAAATGGTTGTAAGTTGAGGACCACCTGTAGCCTTCATGAATTGCTCTTCTAGCCAGCAATGGATGATGGCTTGTGTCCAAACCACGATCTAATTTGTGTATCTTCACCCACTAACCAGAAAACGAGGATGTTGTTGTGTATTGTCACCATTTTATCACCACGTGGAATTATATGCAAGCTCTTCATGACCAGCAATTCTGCAATTGCATTACAATGGACACTGAGGCCTTTTAAACCACAAATCGTGGCTTGTTGTGTTCAGTGAACCCGGTGGAATGTGGCTTAGTAAACAGACCACGGTTAAATCCAATACTTTGCTGGAAGGCTTTGTAATATAAAAGCTGCGTCTTGGATTTGACAGCTGGGTTCACCCCAGACTAGAGGTGAAATCCAGCAGGTTCTGACAGGTTCTGGAGAACCAGTAGCGGAAATTTTGAGTAGTTCGGAGAACCAGCAAATGCCACCTCTGGCTGGCCCCAGAGTGGGGTGGGAATGGAGATTTTGCAATATCCTTCCCTTGGAGTGGGGTGGGAATGGGGATTTTGCAGTATCCTTCCCCTGGAGTGGGGTGGGACTGGAGATTTTGCAGTATCCTTCCCCCAGGAGTGGAGATGGAATGGGGATTTTGCAGTATCCTTCCCCTGGAGTGGGGTGGGAATGGAGATTTTGCAATATCCTTCCCTTGGAGTGGGGTGGGAATGGGGATTTTGCAGTATCCTTCCCCTGGAGTGGGGTGGGACTGGAGATTTTGCAATATCCTTCCCTTGGAGTGGGGTGGGACTGGAGATTTTGCAGTATCCTTCCCTTGGAGTGGGGTGGGACTGGAGATTTTGCAGTATCCTTCCCTTGGAGTGGGGTGGGACTGGAGATTTTGCAGTATCCTTCCCCTGGAGTGGGGTGAGACTGGAGATTTTGCAGTATCCTTCCCCCAGGAGTGGGGATGGAATGGGGATTTTGCAGTATCCTTCCCCTGGAGTGGGGTGGGAATGGAGATTTTGCAGTATCCTTCCCCTGGAGTGGGTGGGAATGGGGATTTTGCAGTATCCTTCCCCTGCAGTGGGGTGGGACTGGAGATTTTGCAGTATCCTTCCCTTGGAGTGGAGATGGAATGGGGATTTTGCAGTATCCTTCCCCTGCCATGCCCACCAAGCCACGCCCACAGAACCGGTAGTAAAAAAAATGTGAATTCCACCACTGCCCGAGACACTTAATCTGGTTCTCGAATTAAATTTATTTTTTTCTAGGTTTGCATAATATAGGAAATTAAATGAACCCAGTAGGCTGGGTTAACAAAACTCCCAACGGAGCTTAACCGGTTGAGTGACGGCAGCTAGGTGCCAAGTCTATAAATGGCCCTGTTAATTGATCTGTGAGAATGCATCCATTTCTGTCCCCCTCGCCTAGTGTAAGTAAGGAGCCTTGGTGGCGCAGCGGACTAAAGTGCTGTTAAAGTAGCACTTAGCTGCCAGCTGCCTGCAATTAGTGCGAGTTCAAATCTCACCAGGCTCAAGGTTGACTCAGCCTTCCATCCTTCCGAGGTAGGTAAATTGAGGACCCGGATTGTGGGAGCAATAAACTGACTTTGTATAAAAAAGAACACTGCTTGGGGGGGGCAAAAGCTCTACTATATTAATATATTTTTAAAATATTTTTAATTGGTTTATTTTAAATTGGGGCCAAATTAATATATCTTTTTAATTGTTTTTAATGTTTGTATTGTCTGGCTGTACACCGCCCTGAGTCCCTCGGGAGAAGGTGTGGTATATAAATTCGAAATAAATAAATAAATAAAAATAAAATACTAAGCAGGTATATACAAAAGTATGAAGGCTATTGCTTAACGCATTGTAAGCCGCCCTGAGTCTCCGGAGAAGGGTGGCATATAAATCGAACCAATAAAATAAATAAATAAATTTTTGAGAATGGAAAAGATGGGCCACAGCTCCATATATAGTCGCACCAAAGAGTTCTGCGTTTCTATTCAGGAAAGATGAACTTGTTCTAAAATGTGCACTATGAGAAGAGCAGAAAGATTCCTTCACCATATTGACCAGTTCCAGCTTTTTCCCCACATAAAAAGCAACCATTTATCATAACTGGAAATAGAGAAGGAAGATTTCTCGCCAGCGTATGAAAAAGATGTTGAGATTCTAGAAAGAGGGAAGAGAAAGGGCTGGAGGTTAAAACATACGACGACCGGTTGGAGGAATTGAGTAGTTCAGGAGTTGAACTTGGCTACTTTAAGACTTGTGGACTTCAACTCCCAGAATCCCCCAATCGTCCCAGAATTCTGGGAAATGAAGTCCACGCATGCTGGGAATTCTGGGAGTTCTGGGGTTTTAAAATCTTAGCCACAAGTCTTAAAGTGGCCAAGGTTGGACACGCCTGGTATATGGCCTAGTTCTTGAGCAAGGGATTGTGCTAGAGCAGGGGTCCGCAACCTGCAGCTCCAGAGCTGCATGTGGCTCTTTGGGCCCTCTGCTGTGGCTCCCTGTCAGGTGATCCCATCACTAGCTGGCCCCACTCTTCGCCCTCCTCTCCCAGTCACTCCTCGCCTGGCCTGAGAAGTGGCCAGGGCAGAGACAGAGAGATACAGAGAGAGGGGGAGAGAGAAAGACATAGAGAGATACAGAGAGAGGGGGAGAGAGAAAGACATAGAGAGATACAGAGAGGGGAAAGAAAGACATAGAGAGATATAGAGAGAGGGAGAGAGAGAAAGACATAGAGAGATACAGAGAGGGGAAAGAAAGACATAGAGAGATACAGAGAGGGGGAGAGAGAAAGACATAGAGAGATACAGAGAGGGGAAAGAAAGACATAGAGAGATACAGAGAGGGGAAAGAAAGACATAGAGAGATACAGAGAGAGGGGGAGAGAGAAAGACATAGAGAGATACAGAGAGAGGGGGAGAGAGAAAGACATAGAGAGATACAGAGAGAGGGGGAGAGAGAAAGACATAGAGAGATACAGAGAGAGGGGGAGAGAGAAAGACATAGAGAGATACAGAGAGGGGAAAGAAAGACATAGAGAGATACAGAGAGAGGGGGAGAGAGAAAGACATAGAGAGATACAGAGAGAGGGAGAGAGAGAAAGACATAGAGAGATAGAGAGGGGAAAGAAAGACATAGAGAGATACAGAGAGGGGGAGAGAGAAAGACATAGAGAGATACAGAGAGGGGAAAGAAAGACATAGAGAGATACAGAGAGAGGGGGAGAGAGAAAGACATAGAGAGATACAGAGAGAGGGAGAGAGAGAAAGACATAGAGAGATACAGAGAGGGGAAAGAAAGACATAGAGAGATACAGAGAGGGGGAGAGAGAAAGACATAGAGAGATACAGAGAGGGGAAAGAAAGACATAGAGAGATATAGAGAGAGGGGGAGAGAGAAAGACATAGAGAGATACAGAGAGGGAAAGAAAGACATAGAGAGATACAGAGAGAGGGGGAGAGAGAAAGACATAGAGAGATACAGAGAGAGGGGGAGAGAGAAAGACATAGAGAGATACAGAGAGAGGGGGAGAGAGAAAGACATAGAGAGATACAGAGAGGGGAAAGAAAGACATAGAGAGATACAGAGAGAGGGGGAGAGAGAAAGACATAGAGAGATACAGAGAGAGGGGGAGAGAGAAAGACATAGAGAGATACAGAGAGAGGGGGAGAGAGAAAGACATAGAGAGATACAGAGAGGGGAAAGAAAGACATAGAGAGATACAGAGAGAGGGGGAGAGAGAAAGACATAGAGAGATACAGAGAGAGGGAGAGAGAGAAAGACATAGAGAGATACAGAGAGGGGAAAGAAAGACATAGAGAGATACAGAGAGGGGGAGAGAGAAAGACATAGAGAGATACAGAGAGGGGAAAGAAAGACATAGAGAGATACAGAGAGAGGGGGAGAGAGAAAGACATAGAGAGATACAGAGAGAGGGAGAGAAAGACATAGAGAGATACAGAGAGGGGAAAGAAAAACATAGAGAGATATAGAGAGAGGGGGAGAGAGAAAGACATAGAGAGATACAGAGAGGGAAAGAAAGACATAGAGAGATACAGAGAGAGGGGGAGAGAGAAAGACATAGAGAGATACAGAGAGAGAGGGAGAGAGGGAGGGAGGGAAGGAGGGGAGAGAGAGATATGTCAAAAGGATTTTGTGGTTCCCGGTGTTTTTTCAACA
>JAXLNS010000003.1:5156725-5231725 GCA_037215915.1 Pantherophis vulpinus
ACTTTTCCTTCCTTCCTCTCTTCCATCCTTCCCTCCTTCCTTCCACCTCCCTCCCTCCTGCCTGCCTTCTTTCCTCTCTCCCTTCTGTTTATCTACTTTTCCTTCCTTCCTCTCTTCCATCCTTCCCTCCTTCCTTCCACCTCCCTCCCTCCTGCCTGCCTTCTTTCCTCTCTCCCTTCTGTTTATCTACTTTTCCTTTCTTCCTTCCTGTCTCTCTTCCCTCCTTCCGTCCACCTCCCTCCCTCCCTCCTTCCCCCCCTTCCTTCTGCCCCCTGCCTGCTTGCCTGCCTGCCTTCTTTCCCTCCTGCTTGTCTGCTTTTCTTTCCCTCCCTCCCTCCTTCCTTCCTTCCTTCCTTCTCTTTCTCTCTCTCTCTGCCCTTTTCCAGCCCTCCGGAGCCCTTGCCCGCCCGCCGCCGGTTCCTCTTTCGCGGAGCCTTGACCGGTCCTCCGCCTCCTGCTGGTTTCCTGCCCCCGGTCCTCTCTTCCCCTCCTTCCTTCCAGAGCCGAGCCAGCCGGCGGGACGCTGCCGAGGCCTCTGGCGGAAACTCCGGAGCGGATCGCGGGGAGGTAGGTTCTCTGCGCGGCCGGGCTCGGGCCGGTGCTTTCCGAGGGCAGGGCAAGGCTGGCACCGCCGCGGGGCCCGGAGGAGCCCCCTTTTCCGCCAAGATCTTCCAGGCACCGGGTTGGGGCGCGGTGCAGCCGGGCCTTTCCTCCCTCCCCCTCCCCACCAACCCCCTCCCCTCCCTCCCTCCCTCCCCCCTCCCCAACCCTGCGGACCCAACCCCGGCTTTCCCCCCAGCAGCCCACCTTAAGGCAAAACGACCCCCCAACCGCTCCGCCTCCAAAGCAGGGGTCACCTTAGCTGGGAAACCCCCCCCCCCAAATCTCAGAGCCTTCCTTGCAGCAACAACGGACACCCCCCCCTCCCCTTCCCCCCCCCCCCCAAAATCAAACTCCGCTGTCTTTGCAGCTTGGAAGTTGGGAGCGTTTGCAAGAGCCGCATCTGGAAGGAAGCCCCTTCCTCGAAAGCTGGAGGGGAGGGAGGAGGGGTGGGAAGGAGGGAGGGAGAGAGAGAGGGAGGGATGGAGGGAGGGATGGATGGAAGGAGGAGAGGGAAGGAGGAGGGGACGTTTGCCTCTTCCCCACCCACCCACCCATTCCCACCTCCCACTCCGCTTCCCCCACCAAAGGGAGGCCAGCCAATGCTAGGCAACAGAAGTGTGTGTGTTTGTGTGTTTGGGGAGGGAAAGGGGGGGTCCTTCTCTTGCTCAACCGGCAGACGGCGAGCTGCGGAGCGAGCGGGGGCGGCCGAGGTGAAAGCCCAGCGCCCCCCCCTTTATTTTCAACTCCTCCCCACTCCTCCCTCCCTCTCTCTCTCTCTCTCTCTCTCTCTCTCTCTTTTTCCTGGCTGGCTGCTTGCAGGGAGTGAGTGAGTGAGTGGGTGGGTGGGTGAGTGGGGGAGACTCGGTCCGCGACCCCCACGGATGCCGCCCCCGCCACTCCCCGGGCTGCTTTCTCATCCTTCCAGCCGTCGCTAGCTAGCGGTACTGAGCCCGGAGGAAGCCCCCCACCCCCCCATACCTTCTCCCGGCTGGGATCGGGGTGCCCGGCTCAGATCCATCCCTGGACCACCCAGCGAGAAGCAGCAAACGGGGGTCTCCTTTCCTTCCCCCCCGCGCCCCGGTGAGTGGGTTAATGGGTGGTTGGGTTGGGGGTCTCGGAGGGAGGGGGGTTTGAAAGGCTGGGACGTGCCCGCCTATCTCTTTTTTGAGAGGCGGGGGTCTCCTTTGCCTCTCTCCCGCCCACGCCCCCCCCTCCCCGTTACTTTACCCTGGATTTATGAGTTAGCCCCGTATTTAAACCTTTTTCTCCACCGCCCCCCCCCCCCAATCCACAACCCCCAGCCCCGCAGTCTGGCGTGGCGACCTTCGGACATGTCCGGAGGAGAAACGCCGGGGAGGGAGGAGGAGGGAAGGGGGGGGTCGCAACTTCTATTCTTCCCCAGTCACTGGAGTTGGAGGGGTGGCGGTGGGTGGGGGTCTCTTCGGGGCTCTCCAAGCGGGCTTGATTCCTTGCAGACGTTTGGCGACCCCAAACTAGGGAACAAAACAAGCGCGCATCACGAACGTCCGCAAGCAAATAAACCCAGGTCAGAGAGCGCCAGAGACCCCTCCCCAAATATTCCCCTCTATCTATCTATCTATCTATCTATCTATCTATCTATCTATCTATCTATCTATCTATCTATCTATCTATCTATCTATCTATCTATCCTCCCATCTCTACTTATCTCTCCCTCCCTCCCTCCCTCCCTCCCTTCTTCCTTCCTTCCTATCTATCTGTCTATGTACCTGTCTATCTTTCCTCCCTTCTCTACTTATCTCCCCCTCCCTCCCTCCTTCCTTCCTTCCTTCCTTCTTTCCTATCTATCTGTCTATCTACCTATCTGTCTATCTTTCCTCCCATCTCTACTTATCTCTCCCTCCTTCCTTCCTCCCTCCCTCCCTCCCTTCTTTCCTATCTATCTGTCTGTCTATCTCTGTCTATCTTTCCTCCCATCTCTACTTATCTCTCCTTCCTTCCTTCCTCCCTCCCTCCTTCCCTTCTTTCCTATCTATCTATCTATCTATCTTTCCTCCCATCTCTACTTATCTATCTATCTATCTTTCCTCCCATCTCTACTTATCTCTCCTTCTTTCCTTCCTTCCTATCTATCTATCTTTCCTCCCATCTCTACTTATCTCTCCCTCCTTCCTTCCTTCCTTCCTCCCTCCCTCCCTTCCTTCTTTCCTATCTATCTGTCTATCTACCTAGCTATCTTTCCTTCCATCTCTACTTATCTTTCCCTCCCTCTCTCCCTCCTTCCTTCCTTCCTATCTATCTATCTATCCTTCCATCTCTACTTATCTCTCCCTCCCTCCTTCCTTCCTTCCTCCCTTCTTCCCTTCTTTCCTATCTATCTGTCTATCTACCTAGCTGTCTATCTTCCTCCCACCTCTACTTATTTCTCCTTCCTTCCTTCCTTCCTTCCTTCCTATCTATCTATCTATCTATCTATCTATCTGGCTGGTCTTCTTCCTCTCCCCCCACCCCCTTCCTCGGATGCTGGTAGGCAAGGAACTGGGACCGTCCCCCCCCCACTGCCACCCGTTTTGGAAACGGAGCGATGCTGGCTGCCTTCCTGCCCCCCCCCAACCCATTTTTAAACTGCACGACAAGAGCGCCCTCCCCAACCCCGTTTTCCCTTCCTCCTCCGCTTCTCAAACGCATAATTTTTTTTTTCCCCTTCTTCTTTTTCTTCTTCTTCTTCTTCTCCTTCATTGTCGACGTCTTCTTCCACTCCGGGCAGTGACTCCAAACGGATCATGGAAACGCCCAGCGCAGCTTCCCGGGGTCTTTGGATCTCTCTCCTGGCACCTTTGCTGCTTTCCAGCTGCGCAGGTAAAAAAACAACAACAAAAAAAAAGAGCAGACGAGGTTTTGCGCTGTTTTTGCGGGAGTTTTGACATTTTGGGTGTGATTTGTTGTTCTTGTTTTTTGTTGTTTGTTTTGTTTTTTTGGCTGGCGAGTACGACATTTACAGTATGTATGTATGTGTGGGTGCATGTATGAGTGTGTGCATGTATTTATTTTATTTTATTTTATTTTATTTTATTTTATTTTATTTTATTTTATTTTATTTTATTTTATTTTATTTTATTTTATTTTATTTTATTTTATTTTATTTTATTTTATTATTTTATTTTTTTGTTTGCTGCGGCCTGGTGTTTGACTTGGGGGGGGGGGCTCCTGCCCTCTTCTTTTCCTCTCCACCTTAAAAATAATCCACCCAAAGACCCTTTTTTCTTTCTTTCTTTGTTTATTTATTTATTCAACCCGAAGAGTGTTATCATTGACTGACCATTGATTGATTGATTCATTGATTGATTGACTGTGGTCTGGTGTTGGGACTCCGGCAGGGCTCCTGCCCTCTTCTCTTTCTCTCTGCCTTAGGGGAAAAAAAAAAATCAATCCGAAGACCTTTATTATTTATTTATTTATTCAACCCCCGAAGACCTTTGTGATTGATCGATTGATTGATATTGATTTACTTACTGTGTGGCCTGGTATTGGACTCTGGGGCTCCTGCCCACTTCTTTTCCTCTCTGCCTTTTAAGGGGGAAAAAAAATCAATCCAAGAACCTTTATTATTTATTTATTTACTCCACCCTTTGTGGTTGGTTGATTGATTGATTGATTGATTGACTGTGGCCTGGTGTTTTGACTCCGGGGCTCCTGCTCTCTTCGCTTTCTCTCTGGCTTAAAAATAATCAACTCGAAGACCCCAAAAGATGAAAAAATGTGTTGAATTAGGAGTTCTGTCTCTATATAAAAGGCTACATTTCCATCCGACTGGGGGGGGCAGGAAGAAAAAAAAATGGAGATGTGGGGGGGGAGTTCCCAGGGGGAGGAGGGGGTGCAACTGCCTTTGGCTGGGATGGAGACCGAGAGCTTTGCAGCTTTACCCCCCCTCGCCCAATTTTCGAGGTGGTCTTACAAGATTGTCCTCACCCCCCCACCAACACCCCCCTGCAATGGGTTTCACGGTGCAAGGAAAAAAAATCGTGTGCAAGAGGTCTTTTGGGTGTGCAAAATAAAAGGAGGGGCGGTGTCTGAATTTTTCTGAATGAAATGTATTGGGTCTGGGGGAGAGGTCTACATGGGAGGGGCTGTCCGGCGGGCCTTTGTGTGAGAAGGAGCGGGGAAGAAGGTAATAAACGAGGGATGTCCAACCTTGGCCAACCTTTAAGACGTGTGGACTTCAACTCCCAGAATTCCCCCAATCAGCCAAGAGTTCTGGGAAATGAAGTCCACGCATGCTGTGAATTCTGGGAGTTTATTATGGGGGGGGGCTTAAAATCTTGGCCGCAAGCCTTCAAGTGGCCAAGGTTGGACACCCCCTGGTATAAGGTCTCCTTCTTGAGCAAAGGGGGGTTGGACTAGAGGACCTCTTAAGGTCCCTTCCAATTTTGTTATCCTGTTAATTGGCATTTTAATGGGCTGGGGAATTCTGGGAGTTGAAGTCCACAGGTCGTAAAGTGGCCAATATTAGACCTACCCTTGGTATATAAACCTTGTTTTGAAGAAGCCATGCTAGGAAAACATAGGAACTTGGAAGCCTCTTTGTCAAGAAATAGATCAGTGTTTCTCAACCTTGGAAGCTTGAAGATGGGTGGACTTCAATTCCCAGAATCCCCCAGCCAGCGCTGCTGGCTGGGGGATTCTGGGAGTTGAAGTCCACCCATCTTCAAGCTTCCAAGGTTGAGAAACACTGGAATAGATTTTATAAGCTTGATTATAAAACAAAGATTTACAGCTAGTCCTCGACGTACGACCACAAGGGAGCCCAGAATTTATGCTGCCGAGTGCGGAATTTGTTCAGCGAGTTTTTGTCCCGTTTTGCAACCTTTCTTGCCACGGTCGTTAAGTGAATCACCGCAGTCGTTAAATGAGTCACACGGTGGTTAAGTGAATCTGGCCTTCCCCAGATTGACTTTGCTGGTCAGAGGGTTGAAAAAAAGGGGGATCACGTGACCCCGGGAAACCTGCGACTGTCATAAATACGAGTCAGTTGTCAAGGACCCAAATATAAATCACATGACTCTGGGGATGCTGAAACGGTCGTAAGTGTGAGAAACGGTCCTAACTAAGTCACTTTTTTCAGTGCCGTTGTAACTTTGAAACCGTCACTAAACGAACGGTTGTCAGTTGAGGATTTCCTGTACGGGTACTCCTCGACTTTACAACCTTCGCTTAGTGACCGTTCCAAGTTACGCTGAAAAAAAGTGAGTGATGACTGTTTTTCACACTTATGACCGTTTTCAGCATCCGTGATGTGATTTACATTCGGCTGCTTGACAACTGACTCAGATTTATGACGGTTGTGGTGTCCTGGCGGGGGGGGGGTTATCACATGATCCCCGTTTGCGAACTTCTGACCAGAAAAGTCGATGGGGAAGACAGACTCATTTAACAAGCGTGTCACTAATTGAACGACGGTTTTGGTTCCCTTCACAAACGCAGCAAGGAGAGGTCGTAAAATGGGGCAAAACTCGCTTAACGCGTTTCTCCATTCGCAACCTCAATTTTGGGCTCGGTTGTGGTCCTACATGGAGGACTACCTCTATTATGAAATAATAATAAGAAAGAAAGAAAGAGAAAGAGAGAAAGAGAAAGAGAAAGGAAAGCAGGAAGGAAGGAAGGAAGGAAGGAAGGAAGGAAGGAAGGAAGGAAGGAAGGAAGGAAGGAAAGAAAGAAAGGAAAAGAAGGAAAGAAAGAAAGAAAAAGAAAGGGAGGGAGGGAGGGAGAAAGAAAGAGAGAAAGAGAGTGAGAAAAAGAGAAAGAGAAAGGAAAGAAGGAAGGAAGGAAGGAAAGAAAGAAAGGAAAAGAAGGAAAGAAAGAAAGAAAGAAAGAAAAAGAAAGGGAGGGAGGGACGGAGAAAGAAAGGGAGAAAGAGAAAGAAGGAAAGAAGTGGAGAGAGAGAGAAAGGAAAGAAGGAAGGAAAGAAAGAAGGAAAGAAAAAGAAATAGAGAAAGGAAGGAAAGAATGAAAAGGAAGGAAAGAGAAAGAGACAAAGAAAGAAAGAGGAAAGAAAGAAAGAAAAAGAGAGAAAGAGAAAGGAAAGAAAGAGGGAAGGAAGGAAAGAAGGAAAGAAAGAGAGAAAGGAAGGAAAGAAAGAAAGAAAGGGAAGGAAGGAAAGAAAGAAAGAAAGAAAAAGAAAGAGTGTGGGAGGGAGGGAGAAAAAGAAAGAGAGAGAGACAAAGAAGGAAAGGAGAGAGAGAAAGAAAGGAAAGGAAGAAGGAAGGAAGGAAGAAAGAAAAGAAAGAAAGAAGAAAGAAAAAGAAAGAAAGAAAGAAAGAAAAAGAAAGAAAAGCCTAGGGAAGATATTTACTGTGGTTTTTCCTGCTCTGCTGGACGAAAGGGTAGGTGGGCGTACACAAACCATGACTTACTCATTACAAACCGTATTAGCCCTGAATTAGGTGTGTTTTTTTTAAAAAAAGCAACGCACGTTTTCCTTGTGGGTTTGGGAAGAGGTTGTTGATTGTGGCTTTGGAAGGTTGGGGGGGGGGCGGAGAAGAAAAAGCTGGTTGTGTTATTTTTCAAGGCTTCGGTGAAAATACAGTGACTTGCAAGAGACGCAAAATAAGAGAGAAATTGACCACGGTTGGCTGCCCCCATTGTTGTTGAGAATGGATGCCTCCTGCGCAGACCTCCCCCCATGGAGAATTTGGGTTGGGTGGGGGGGAGGAGGGACGATTTACATGCTTATTGCCGTTGTGGGTCAGCTCTTATTGCTTAGCATAAAATGCACGGAGAGCAGGGGTGTAGTACGGTTGTATAGTAGTAGGAACCCATCATCCGGCCCTTAAAACTCACTTATTTCATCTAGCCGGGCTGGCTTGATCCCATCCTTTGATTTTAATTTGAAATTAATTTTAACTGGGTTATTTATTTATTTTTAATTTGATTTATATGCCGCCCTTCTCCGGAGACTCAGGGCGGCTTACAATGCGTTAAGCAATAGCCTTCATCCTTTTGTATATTTATACAAAGTCAGCTTATTGCCCCCACAAACCGGGTCCTCAATTTACCTACCTTAGAAAGGATGGAAGGCTGAGTCGACCTTGAGCCTTGGCGAGATTCGAACTAGCAGTAATTGCAGACAGCTGAATGTTAATCACAATGCTTTCAGTCTGCTGAGCCACCAGGCCCTCCCTCTTTCCCTCCCTCCCTTCTTTTTCTTTCTTTCTTTCTCTCTCTTTCTTTCCCTCCCTCCCTCCCTTCTTTCTTTCCTTCTTTCTTTTTCCTCCCTCCCTCCCTTCTTTTTCTTTTTTTCTTTCTCTCTCTCTTTCTTTCTTTCTTTTTTTTTTAATTTGACTTATATGCCGCCCTTCTCCGGAGACTCAGGGCGGCTTACAATGCGTTAAGCAATAATAATAATTTATTTCCTTCATCCTTTTGTATATTTATACAAAGTCAGCTTATTGCCCCCACAAACTGGGTCCTCATTTCACCTACCTTAGAAAGGATGGAAGGCTGAGTCAACCTTGAACCTGGTGAGACTTGAACTCGCAGTAATTGCAGGCAGCTGGTGTTAAATTACAGTGCTTCTGTCTGTTGAGCTAAACCAGGCTCCTAAAGCCTGGTTTAAAGCTGGTTTAAATTGTGGCTGACATTATTTAATATCTTTTAAACTGTTTTAATTTTTGTATGTTGTGTTTTTACTTTGGCTGTCGACCGCCCCGAGTCCTGCTGGAGAAGGGCGGTATTAAAAATCAAAATAAATAAATAAATCGTAGGATACACGTACGATGGAGATGGGAGGCATATCTTCCCCTGAATGTGATTGTAGGGTTTCCTCAGGAGATACCAGCTCATGTACAGCTAGTCCTCGACGTACGACCATAACGGCAGCCAAAATTTATGCCGAAGTTAAACGACGTTGAAAAAAAAAGGGGGGGTGGATCGGTTTTCACATGGTCACGGGATCAAAATTAGAGATGCTCGGCAGCTTCCTCACACTTATGACGGTCGCAGTGTCCCCGGGGGGGATGTCACATGATCCCCTTTTGCGACATTCCGACAAGCGAGGGGGAAAAGCCAGATTCCGACTTTAACGACTGTGTCACTAGCTTAACAACCGCAGGGACTTGCTTAACGACCGTGGCAGGAAAGGTCGCAAAATGGAGCGAAATTCGCTGAACCAGCTTTGCTGGCTGTGGAATTCTGGGAGTTGAGGTCCACAAGTCTTAAAAGTTGCCAAGGTTGGCGACCCCTGCATTAGACTTCCTGTTGCTGTGGCTGGCTGGGGAATTCTGGGAATTGAAGTCCAGAAGTCTTAAAGTTGCCAAGGTTGGAGGTGCCTGATCTTGTTGCAAGGTAGTGTTGTATATTGTATATAACAATATACAGATATACAGAAAGAGGGGGTTATAAGCTCAATGGCTTCCTGTTGTGGCTCCGTTGCCTGAGCCTGGGCTATCGACAAATGCAGACTCTGAGAGTGAGGGAGAGGAGTTGGCAAGGCCTCCCTCTCCAGGACCCTCCTCTCTGGCAATGCCTCCGGAGGACACCGAAGGCCAAACGATAGGCTCAGAGCCAAGCACATCCCCGCAGCCACAGGTGGACAGCGATGAAGGAGATAAGTGCTGGCTAGACCCGCGACAGAGGCGCAGGGAGAAGCGTGCGCAGCAGAGGGGAAGGCGTGCCAGAGATTAGCTGAGTCACTGGACCACACCCCACAGGGTATAAATGTGGGTGTGGTGGCCGGTTCAGTTTGTGACGAGCAAAAACTGGAAATAATCCATGATCTCTGCGTTACTGGACTTTGCCTGCTTTATCGGACTGCATTTGGATTAATCCTTGTATTGTTGACACTCTGCCTGTTTTATCGGAATGCTGGCAGTCTAACCTTTGTTTTGTGTGAGTAAAGTCTGAATTGGCAGCTAGCCACTGGGTTGCTGCCAGCTTTATCTTCAAAGAGTTTTGTCGTGTGGCTTATTAACTCCGGGCCGTCTGTGGACGTGCGTGTGTGGTACAGGGACAGAACACTTCCTAATTTAAGCCATCTTTGTTCTGGGTTTTTGCCTTAGGCTTAGAGTCACTTTTCAGACGACCGGTTCCCCAAATAAACCGGGATGCATAGCTAGGTCTTGAGAACGAGTCTATGGAGATTCCCAGTCCATCCAGGTCAAGGTTGTCCCAAAGGTGCTTTTTCAAGACGCAACTGGACTTTCTGGTACTGTCTAAGGCAGCTGTAGGGTAGAACGTTGGCCTTTTCTTGTCGTTCTTCGCTCTTCTTGCATTGTGTTCGTTGTGCCTTCTTTACCGATCCTGTGATCTGTTCCAATACCTGTTCCGTCCATAAAAAAGATGTGCAGACTCTAGAAAGAGTGCAGAGAAGAGCAACCAGGATGATGGGGATACTGGAGGCTCAAACATACGATGAACGGTTGCAGGAAATGGGCACGGCTGGTCTATGGAAGAGAAGGACCAGGGGAGACAGGAGAGCATCTTCCAATATTGGAGGGGCTGCCCCAGAGAGGAGGAAGGGGGTCAAGCTATTTTCCAAGGCACCCGAAGGCCAGACAAGGAATAATGGATGGAAGCTGATCAAGGAGAGATTCAATCTGGAAATAAGGAGGAACTTTCTGACAGTGAGAACAATCAACCCATGGAACAGAAGTTGCCTTCGGAAGTTGTGGGAGCTTCATCACTGGAAGCTTTCAAGAAGAGACTGGACTGCCATCTTTCAGAAACAGTGTAGGGTCTCCTGCTTGGGCGGGAGTGGGGGGTGGACTAGATGACCTACAAGGTCCCTTCCAACTCTGTTAATCAGTTAAAGCTGTTAAATACCTCTGCGGGTAGATTTCAGCTCTTGGCGTGTGCGTTCCGCTCTCTCGTTCGAAACCTCAGTCGTGAAATTAATCTGTCTTACTCTTTCATTGAGAAGTTGGAGCTGTGTAGTCTGCCGGATGTTTCTCTCTGCCCTGAGGTCCCTTCCCTGTCGAATCTGGGTGCAGGGGTGTAGCGGACGACTATTGTCTTGTTTGCACGTCAAACTGAAGCGCAATTTTTTTTTTTTAAATTTGATTTATATGCCGCCCTTCTCCGGAGATTCAGAGCGGCTTACAATGCGTTAAGCAATAGCCTTCATCCTTTTGTATATTTATACAAAGTCAGCTTATTGCCCCCACAAACTGGGTCCTCATTTCACCTACCTTAGAAAGGATGGAAGGCTGAGTCGACCTTGAGCCTGGTGAGATTCGAACTTACAGTAATTGCAGACAGCTGGTGTTAATCACAATGCTATGAGTCTGCTGAGCCACCAGGTTATTAAATGGTTATTGTAGTCTGCAATTTTTTTCCTGGAAATCCATTCACGCTCCCGCCCCCCCATTCGAAGGGGGTTCATCCCCCAGGGCAGGAGTAGGCAACCTTTTTTTTTTTTTTTTTAATTTGATTTATATGCCGCCCTTCTCCGGAGACTCAGGGCGGTTTACAATGCGTTAAGCAATAGCCTTCATCCTTTTGTATATTTATACAAAGTCAGCTTATTGCCCCCACAAACTGGGTCCTCAATTTACCTACCTTAGAAAGGATGGAAGGCTGAGTCAACCTTGAGCCTGGTGAGATTCGAACTTACAGTAATTGCAGACAGCTGGTGTTAATCACAATGCTTTCAGTCTGCTGAGCCACCAGGCCCTCCCTCTTTCCCTCCCTCCCTCCCTTCTTTTTCTTTCTTTCTTTCTCTCTCTTTCTTTCCCTCCCTCCCTCCCTTCTTTCTTTCCTTCTTTCTTTTTCCTCCCTCCCTCCCTTCTTTTTCTTTCTTTCTTTCTTTCTCTCTCTCTTTCTTTCTTCTCCGGAGACTCAGGGCGGCTTACAATGCGTTAAGCAATAGCCTTCATCCTTTTGTATGTTTATACAAAGTCAGCTTATTGCCCCCCACAAACTGGGTCCTCATTTAACCTACCTTAGAAAGGATGGAAGGCTGAGTCAACCTTGAACCTGGTGAGATTCGAACTTGCAGTAATTGCAGACAGCTGGTCTTAATCACAATGCTATCAGTCTGCTGAGCCACCAGGCCCTCCCTCTTTCCCTCCCTCCCTCCCTTCTTTTTCTTTCTTTCTTTCTCTCTCTTTCTTTCCCTCCCTCCCTCCCTTCTTTCTTTCCTTCTTTCTTTTTTCCTCCCTCCCTCCCTTCTTTTTCTTTCTTTCTTTCTTTCTCTCTCTCTTTCTTTCTTCTCCGGAGACTCAGGGCGGCTTACAATGCGTTAAGCAATAGCCTTCATACTTTTGTATATTTATACAAAGTCAGCCTATTGCCCCCACAATCTGGATCCTCATTTACCTACCTTTGAAAGGATGGAAGGCTGAGTCAACCTTGAGCCTGGGGAGATTCGAACCTGCAGTAATTGCAGGCAGCTGGTCTTAATAACAGGGTGCTTTAGACCACTGTACTACCAAGGCTCTTAAATACTCAAAGAGCCACAAAGGTCCTAACCAGAGTTGATCAAAGCCCCCTGTTCAACTCTGCAGCCTACTGGAAGTCCGGTTCTCCCATCATAGTCTCCTCCTAGCACAGCGCCTTTTTTCCTCTACCTGTCCTAACCGAAAGCCCTATCAATTGTGGAGCCGACTGGCGACAGGGAGCCACAGCAGAGGGATGAAAGAGCCACATGCGGCTCCAGAGCCGCCAGTTGCTGACCCCTGCCCCAGGGCATCAGTAAATCCCCAAGGCAGATGCAAACTTCAATAAAGTCTTTTTATTGCTCTGTGTCGGTAGAGATTCTCAGTCATCCAGGTCATGGTTGTCCCAAATGTGCTTTTTTTTTTTTCAAGAGGCAACTGGATATATAGTAGTTAGTAATATAAACAGAAGCACAGAATCGAGATCATGTGAAGCAGGGTGGATTTGATTTAAATCGAGTTGATTTAAATCACAGTTTAAATCACGATTTAAATCACTAGTAAAAAGGCTTGATTTAAATCAGCTCGATTTAAATCACAATTTTTAAAGAGCGACTATCATCTCTGCTACTCCTTTGACCCACTGTTGACTCACCGATAGTCCCAGTGTTGCAGAATATACAGCCTCCTGCTAGCAGGTCTTTAGTTTCCAGTGCTCTGGCGTGCGCACATGCCTGGACATGCACGCTCGTTCCAGTTTGGCCACTCGGTGCCGAAAAACTTCGCCATCGCTGGTATAGGTTCTCCTGCTTGAGTAGTGGACTGGACCAGAAGACCTCCAAGGTCCCTCCCAGCTCTATTCTGATTCTCTTCTAATAGTTGCCTCTTGAAAGTCCAATTGCCTCTTGAAAAAGCATCTTTGGGTCTTGAAAATAGAGTTTTCGGGCCAGGGGCAGGTGTCAAATTAGACCTGTGGCTTTGGGTATAGTCCACAGAGGGGCTGCTTTTCAGATGGGGGGGGGGCAAAAAGAAGAGCCCCAAAGGAAGTCTTAACAGGGGTGGGTTCTAAATTTTTTTACTACCGGTTCTGTGGGCGTGGCTTATTTTGTGGGTGTGGCTTGGAGGTCATGTGACTAGGTGGGCGTGGCTAGCTGTTCAGAGTCATTTCTGGAAGGTCCTCGCACTTACGAACAGTCCTCGCACTTACGACTCATTTGTTTGCTTTTAACACTGATCAGCTGTAGGGCGGCCCTTTGAAGCCCCCCGGCAAGAGTTTAAACAGTTTTTTTTTCCCTCTAGTCATCAGCTGGGACTCAGGAGGCAGCAAGAGATTGGGGGTGGGGCCAAATAAAAGGTAAGAATAACGTGGGTGGGGGGGTGGGAGGGCAGGGGGGGAGAACCGGTTTGTGACGTCATATCGTCACCGCTACCGGTTCGGCCGAACCGGATCGAACCGGAAGGAACCCACCACTGAGTCTTAAAGTTTGAATTGTTGTTGTTGTTTTGTCCAAGCTCTGCTTGGGCGAGGACAAGAAAAAAAAATAATGTATTTTTATTTTATTTTTTTGCGTGGGGGTTCAAGGCAGTGAAGTTTTTTCCTCCAAGAATCCTCCTTTTTCCCAGCCTGCGATACAGTAAATTGCCTATTTTTGCTTTAGCGGATCTATTGTGATGACAGGTTAATGGGAAAACTGAAATGCAGCTGGCTATGTTCCTTTAGCAATGAAATGAAGCTGTCTGAAACTGGCTTTCCGGAGTCAAATGCAGGTAGTCCTCGAACTTAAGCTGTGGCGCTTAAAAATTCCCGCGGCTAAGCGAAACGGGGGCGAAGCAAGTTTTGACTCGTTTTATGACCTTTCTCGCCACGGTTGTTAAGGGCACCGGTGCAATTGTTACGAAGTTAGTGACGTGGTCGTTAAGCGGATCCGGCTTCCCTCCGTTGACTTGGCTTGTCAGAAGGTCGCAAAAGGGGATCACGTGACACACACCCCCCGGGACGCTGCGACCGTCATAAATATGAATCAGTGGCCAAGCGTTTTGAATTTTGATCATGTGACCGTGGGGATGCCGCGACGGTTGTAAGTACGCGTGAAAAATGGTTGTAAATCGCTTTTTTCAGTGCCGTTGTAACTTTGGACGATCGCTAAATGAGCGGTTGTAAGTCGAGGACCACTTTGTAGTAAAGGGGGACACGAATAAATAGAGGAATAAAATGAATAAGGTTAGAAAGGGAAACAGAAGTTACCTTAGTGTCCGGTGAAGATGACTATCCAAGCCCTAGATACAGGTACACCTTGATTTACGAACATTCATTTAGCGAACAATTGAAGTTACGACGGTACTGGAAAAAAGTGACTTATGGCCAGTTCTCACACTTACAACTCTTGCAGCATCCCTGCGGTCACGTGATCAGAAATTCAGATGCTTCGCAACTGGCATGGACTTATTTTATTTTATTTTTATTTTATTAGTCCAATTTATATGCCGCCTTTCTCCGTAGACTCAGGGCGGCTTACAATGCATTTGTCAACTTGCAAAGCTTTCAAGTTGCCATGAGCAGGAGGGAGGGAGAACTGATAGAGCTGATTGATTTCCCTAACTGAAGCTACATTCCATACATTCTTTCTGACCGCAATCAGAAGGAGGGTGTTGGGTTTCACAGCCAGCCAAAGTGGTGAATTAGAGAATGTGATTTATGACATGGCCAGAGAGGAGGGGAAAGACAGGGTCATAGGGGAATGTAAATCTACGTGGGATTAGTTCTAACTGCATCCGAGTATTGCCAGAATGTTGCTCCTAATAAATGACTGTATTTCTTTTGAAGTTCGGCTCATGGCTCATGAATTAATTAGGGCATCTTTCGGAAACTTCACAGCATTATAGCAATAGCCTGCACACTTTTTGTATATACCTGCTTATTAGGGTTTTCGCCTCCCCCCCCAAGCGGTGTTGTTCTATACAAATTTGGCTTATTGCCCCTACAATCTGGGTCCTCAATTTACCTACCTCGGAAGGATGGAAGGCTGAGTCAACCTTGAGCCTGGTGAGATTCGAACTTGCACTAATGGCCGGCAGCTGGCAGCTAAGTGCTAGCACTTAACAGCACTTTAGTCCGCTGCACTACCGAGGCTCTTATGACCGTTGCAGAGTCCCGGGGTCACGCCATCTCCTTTTGAGACCTTCCGACAAGTAAAGTTAACAGAGGAAGAGAACAAATTCGTTTAACAACCCTGATCCTAACTGAACAACCGCAGTGGTTCGCTTAACAACAGTGGCCAGAAAGGTCGTAAAATGGGGCAACAGCCCCCTTAGCAACTGTCTCGCTTAGCCGGGGAAACGTGGGGCTCAATTGGGGTCTTAAGTCGAGGACTTAACCTGGATGGACTAAGCTGAACAGATGCCAGCAATGTAGTTGGACCTGAGCTGACCTGGTTCAAGTGATGTGAGGGAGGGGAGGATGCAGCTGTTCGACACGCACGTCGGATCACCTGATTGCACAAGGTTGCGGTGCCAGTCACAGTGCGCGCGAGCGTGATGCCCAGTGGGCCTCGGTGGGGGGGAGCTCTGAAAAGCTTTGTGTATTTGTGACGTTCTGTGTTGTTCTCCGTGGAGCAAGTGTGCGAGGGAGACGGCATTGCAGCAGCTGTGGGCTGCAGAGAGAGAGAGAGAGAGAGAGAGGGAGGGAAAGCGACAGAGAGACAGAGAAAGAGAGAGAGAAAGAGGGGGAGAGGAAAAGAAAGAGAGAGAGAGAGACAGGCAGAGAGAGAGAGGCAGAAAGAGACAGGAAAAGACAGAGACAGAGAAAGAAAGAGAGGGAAAGAGAAAGAGGGAGAAAGAAAGAAAGAGAGAGAGAGCGAAAGAAAGAGGAAGAGGGAGAGAGAGGAAGAGAGAGAGAAAGAGAGGGAGAGGGAAAGATGGGGAAAGAGACAGAGAAATAGAGAGAAAAACAAAGAGAGAAAGAAAGAGGGAGGGAGAGAGAGAAAGAAAGAGGGAGAGAAAAAGAAAGAAAGAGAGAGAAAAAGAAAGAGAGAGAAAAAGAAAGAGAGAGAAAGAAAGAAGGAGAGAAAAAGAACGAGAAAAAGAAAGAGAGAGAGAAAAAAGAAAAAGAGAGACACAGGCAGAGAGAGAGGCAGAAAGAGACAGAAAAAGACAAAGACAGAGAAAGGGAGAAAGAGAGAGAGAGGGAGGGAGAGGGAGAGAGACGAAGAGAGTGAGACGGGGAGAAAGAGAGAAAGCGAGGGAGAGGGAAAGACGGGGAAAGAGACAGAGAAAGAGAGAGAGAAAGAAAGAGAGAGAAAGAAAGAGGGAGGGAGAGAGAGAAAGAAAGAGAGAGAGAAAAAGAAAGAAAGAGAGAAAAAGAAAAAGAGAAAGAAAGGGAGGGAGAGAGAAAGAAAGAAAGAGGGAGAGAAAAAGAATGAGAAAAAGAAAGAGAGAGAGAAAAAAAGAAAAAGAGAGACACAGGCAGAGAGAGAGGCAGAAAGAGACAGAAAAAGACAGAGAAAGATGGAGAAGGAAAGAGAGAAGGAAAGAGAAAGAGAAAGAGGGAGAAAGAGAGAGAGAGGGAGGGAGAGGGAGAGAGATGAAGAGAGAGAGATGGGGAGAAAGAGAGAAAGAGAGAGAGAGGGAAAGGTGGGGAAAGAGACAGAGAAAGAGAGACAGAAAAAGAAAGAGAGAAAAAGAAAAAAAGAGAGAGAAAGAAAGAAAGAGGGAGAGAGAATTGGTGATACCGGCCATGAATTTATAGCTAAGGATGTTGAGCTCTGCAAAGGCCTTTGGAAGGCTTTGTTTTGTTGCCTTGCCCCACTTCTGCATGCGTGCACACACACACAAAGAACACACACACAAACACACACACACACACACACACACACACACACACACACACACACACCCTTCCAGTGCCTTCCTTCCTTCCTTCCTTCCTTCCTTTCTCCTAGGAAAGGCTGTCAAAGAGAATGTCTGCAGCCTGGCCTTTTCTGTAGGCGAAACACATCCCCTGCGTGTGTGCGGTGCAGTTCGTTCCTTCCTCCTCGCCTCGCCTCTCCTCTCCTCTTCTGCAAGGCTGATTCACTCACACACCACCTGCATGTGACTCTGGGCTGGGTGTGAGGATGGGCTGCCTTGCGCAAGATTGAAGGGGGGGGGAATCATGGAGACAGCAGCTTCTGTGGCCAGGCCAGCTGCTTTTGTGTTGTGTTGATTGAGCTGGGGGGGATGGCATGAGTTGTGCAAATGGGACTGGCTTGTAGCCCTTCCTTCCTTCCTTCCTTCCTTCCTTCCTTCCTTCCTTCCTTCCTTCCTTCCTTCCTTCCTTCCTTCCTTCCTTCCTTCCTTCGACTCCCTTCCCTCTCTCCCAAATTAACCTTCCTTCCTCAACATTAATCAACCTTTCTTCCTTCCTTCCTTCCTTCCTTCCTTCCTTCCTTCCTTCCTTCCTTCCTTCCTTCCTTCCTTCCTTCCTCCCTCCCTCCCTCCCTCCCTCCCTTCCTCTCTCCCTCCCTCCTTCCCTTCCTTCCTTCCTTCCTTCCTTCCATATTACCCTTCCTCAACACGAAATTTCATTCCCTTCCTCCCAAATTAACTTTCCTTCCTCAACATTAATCAACCTTCCTTCCTTCCTTCCTTCCTTCCTTCCTTCCTTCCTTCCTTCCTTCCTTCCTTCCTTCCTTCCATATTACCCTTCCTCAACACGAAATTTTGTTCCCTTCCTCCCAAATTAACTTTCCTTCCTCAACATTAATCAACCTTCCTTCCTTCCATTCCTTCCTTCCTTCCTTCCTTCCTTCCATATTACCCTTCCTCAACACGAAATTTCGTTCCCTTCCTCCCAAATTAACTTTCCTTCCTCATCATTAATCAGCCAGCCTTCCTTCCTTCCTTCCTTCCTTCCTTCCTTCCTTCCTTCCTTCCTTCCTTCCTTCCTTCCTTCCTTCCTTCCTTCCATATTATCCTTCCTCAACACGAAATTCCCAGAATTCAACTCCCAGAATTCACAGCACGCGTGGACTTCATTTCCCAGAATTCTGGGCTGATTGGGGAATTCTGGGAGTTGAAGTCCACAGGTCATAAAGGGACTCTAGTTCCCCCATCCCTGGATTCTAAAACCCTCAAAAAGGGACCTTCTAGATCGGAGGTCTTCAAACTTGGCAGCTTTAAGACTTGTGGACTTCAACTCCCAGAATTCTCCAGCCAGCATAGCTGCTGGTCGCAATGCCTTGCTGTAATCCCTGCAATCCATTGCATCAGCAAGCAACTGAATCTCCCTACCTGCAATTAAGCAGGCAGGGAGTGGTGGACTTCAACTCCCAGAATTCCTCAGCCAGCAAAGCATAGCTGGCTGGAGAATTCTGGGAGTTGAAGTCCACAAGTCTTAAAGCTGCCAAGTTTGAAGACCTCCGTTCTAGATCAAGTCCGTGGCTACGATGGAGACCAAGCTGTCTTCTTGAGTGATTTTCCTTTGGACAGACTAAGCAGCTGAAGTATTGGACTTGGATGGCCGATCCAGACATCCTTCTGTTCCTTCCCTTTTCTCTTCTCCTCTTCCTGTCTCAAATGCAAAGCTGGAACGTCGCAGTTGCCAAATAAAAAAAACACCATGAGTCACGTAGCAGGCAAAACACACACAAGAGAGACACAATTCTGCCGAATGGACAGAAAAGGACATTTGTATCTGGAAACGAATGTCCTGAAAGCTCCCTAAGGGCAGGTGGCTTCACTTGGGCTGACGCAGACGTAGAAAATGTACAAGCAATCAGACTAGAGCTGGATGGGGCCTTGGAGGTCTTCTAGTCCAGCCCCCTGCTCATTTCAGACAAATGGCTATCTAAGCTCTTCTTTAAAACTTCCAGTGATGGAGCACTCGCAACTTCTGGTGGCAAGCAGTTCCACTGGTTAATTGTCCTCGCTGTTAGGGAAGTTTCTCCTTAATTCCAGGTTGCTTCTCTCTTTGATTAGTTTCCATCCGTTGCTTCTTGTCCTGCCCTCCGGTGCTTTGGAGAATAATTTGACCCCCCTCTTGTTTGTGGCAGTTACTCCGAGACTGGATTTCCGCTCCCGATTCGCTCAAACCGGTCTGAACCGGTTAAATACCACCTCTGGCCTAAGGGTTAAGGCAGTGGTCCCCAACGTTTCTGGCGGGAGAAACCGGTAGAGGAGGAGTGAATGGTTCCGTAGGAGCAAAAATGGAGTTGCGCACATGTGTGCGAGCGCCCACCGTTCGTGGAAATGGAGCGGCAGGCGTGCCCGTCTGCCTGCTGTTTGCACGGCCCGGTTGCAAAAGAGGCTGTAGTGGGACACAGTTCATAGGTTGGGGACTCCTGGGTAAAGGCATCAGGTTAGAAACCTGGAGACTGGGAGTTCTAGTCTGGCCTTAGGCATGAAAGCCAGCTGGGTGACTTTAGGCCAATCACCAGGAGGCTGGGAGTTCTAGTCCGACCTTAGGCATGAAAGCCAGCTGGGTGACTTTAGGCCAATCACCAGGAGACTGGGAGTTCTAGTCCGGCCTTAGGCATGAAAGCCAACTGGGTGACTTTAGGCCAGTCACCAGGAGACTGGGAGTTCTAGTCCGACCTTAGGCATGAAAGCCAGCTGGGTGACTTTAGGCCAATCACCAGGAGACGGGGAGTTCTAGTCCGACCTTAGGCATGAAAGCCAGCTGGGTGACTTTAGGCCAATCACCAGGAGACTGGGAGTTCTAGTCCGACCTTAGGCATGAAAGCCAGCTGGGTGACTTTAGGCCAGTCACCAGGAGACTGGGAGTTCTAGTCCGACCTTAGGCATGAAAGCCAGCTGGGTGACTTTAGGCCAGTCACCAGGAGACTGGGAGTTCTAGTCCGACCTTAGGCATGAAAGCCAGCTGGGTGACTTTAGGCCAATCACCAGGAGACTGGGAGTTCTAGTCCGACCTTAGGCATGAAAGCCAGCTGGGTGACTTTAGGCCAATCACCAGGAGACTGGGAGTTCTAGTCCGACCTTAGGCATGAAAGCCAGCTGAGTGACTTTAGGCCAATCACCAGGAGACTGGGAGTTCTAGTCCGGCCTTAGGCATGAAAGCCAGCTGGGTGACTTTAGGCCAGTCACCAGGAGACTGGGAGTTCTAGTCCGACCTTAGGCATGAAAGCCAGCTGGGTGACTTTAGGCCAATCACCAGGAGACTGGGAGTTCTAGTCCGGCCTTAGGCATGAAAGCCAGCTGGGTGACCTCAGGATCCTCTCAGAAGCCCTTCTATGCTTCAGATCTTCTTCTTCTTAGCATTGTGACAGTCATGTAAGTCTGGTCATATGTTGTGACAGAGCTTGGTGAAACCTGACCCCTGATTTCAGCAGCTCCATGGCCAGAAAATTCCCTTGTGCAGATTTTTGGGCCTGGTAGGGGAATATTGACCTTGTGGGAGAGCCAATGTGGTCTGTTGGAATACATGTGTGGAGATCAAACGTGATCTTCTGGAAGCTCCACCTTGGAAAGGAATCAGTGTGGTCTTCAGGAAGATTGACCTTGTGGGAGGACAAACATGGTTTTCTGGAATGTAGACCTTCTGAAAGAACCAACAAGGTCTTCTGGAATATTGACCTTGTGGGAGAAGAAACATGCTTTCTGGAATATCAATCTTCTGGAAAAACCAGTGTAGTCTTCTGGAATATTGTCCTTACGGAAGGACAAACATAGTTTTCTAGACTATTGACCTTGTGGGAGAAGAAACACGGATTTCTGGAATATAGACCTTCTGAAAGAACCAACAAGGTCTTCTGGAATATTAACCTTGTAGAAGGACAAACATAGTTTTCTAGAATATTGACCTTGTGGGAGAAGAAACATGGATTTCTGGAATATAGACCTTCTGAAAGAACCAACAAGGTCTTCTGGAATATTAACCTTGTAGAAGGACAAACATAGTTTTCTAGAATATTGACCTTATGGGAGAAGAAACATGGATTTCTGGAATATAGACCTTCTGAAAGAACCAACAAGGTCTTCTGGAATATTGACTTTGTGGGAGAAGAAACATGCTTTCTGGAATATCAATCTTCTGAAAAAAAACAGTGTAGTCTTCTAGAATATTGTCCTTGTGGAAGGACAAACATAGTTTTCTAGACTATTGACCTTGTGGGAGAAGAAACACGGATTTCTGGAATATAGACCTTCTGAAAGAACCAACAAGGTCTTCTGGAATATTAACCTTGTAGAAGGACAAACATAGTTTTCTAGAATATTGACCTTGTGGGAGAAGAAACATGGATTTCTGGAATATAGACCTTCTGAAAGAACCAACAAGGTCTTCTGGAATATTGACCTTGTGGGAGAAGAAACATGCTTTCTGGAATATCAATCTTCTGGAAAAACCAGTGTAGTCTTCTGGAATATTGTCCTTACGGAAGGACAAACATAGTTTTCTAGACTATTGACCTTGTGGGAGAAGAAACACGGATTTCTGGAATATAGACCTTCTGAAAGAACCAACAAGGTCTTCTGGAATATTAACCTTGTAGAAGGACAAACATAGTTTTCTAGAATATTGACCTTGTGGGAGAAGAAACATGGATTTCTGGAATATAGACCTTCTGAAAGAACCAACAAGGTCTTCTGGAATATTAACCTTGTAGAAGGACAAACATAGTTTTCTAGAATATTGACCTTATGGGAGAAGAAACATGGATTTCTGGAATATAGACCTTCTGAAAGAACCAACAAGGTCTTCTGGAATATTGACTTTGTGGGAGAAGAAACATGCTTTCTGGAATATCAATCTTCTGAAAAAAAACAGTGTAGTCTTCTAGAATATTGTCCTTGTGGAAGGACAAACATAGTTTTCTAGACTGTTGACCTTGTGGGAGAAGAAACACGGATTTCTGGAATATAGACCTTCTGAAAGAACCAACAAGGTCTTCTGGAATATTGACTTTGTGGAAGGACAAACATGGCTTGTGGAATATTGAGTATCTTCTCAAGGTCATTTTCCTTGGTCAACAGAAAGCAGAATCCTGCCTATTGTTCCCCCCCCCCCAGTGGATGTGGGGATCAAGTGGATCCAGCAAACCCACTGATGTCTTCCTTTCCTCAACCATGGTCCTCTCCTCCATCCCACAGTGAGCACCTAACTCTGGGACAGTACAACCACATAAATATATGCCATTTGCCGTGTGCCTGAACTTTAATCACTTGGCCATGGGGATTCTGCAACGGTCATTAAGTGTGGAAAAATGGCTGTAAGTCGCTTTTTGTAAATGGTTGTAAGTCGAGGACTATCTGTGCCCCCTTTCCCAAATAACCAATTTTATTCCAAGCCACTAGCTTGTTGCAAGCTTCAGCTTATTCATCAGACACCAGGCCTGGCTACAGATCTTAATCTAGCATTTAAATTCTGAAGAGAGGGAGGAAGAGGAAGGGAGGGGAACAGATGATGGTTATGCAGATGTGGCTTGTGGGTAAGACCGATCAAAAGTCCCTTATCGATTAGCATCTGTGTGTGTTTTTTTTTCTTTCTTTCTGGTGAGGCAGACCTAAGGCAAAACATTTGCGGTGGAAAGATTGAGCAAGGTGGACCAAGTCCAACTTCTCGTTTCTGCTTCCTTCCTCTCCTTCTTCTGGCCATCTCTTCGAGTTCCTCTCCTCCTTTGCAACAACCTCTTTGCGTTGCACGCTTAGATGTTCCCATTTGCAGTAAATCCTCGCCCAGCCCCATCATTGCGGTTTCTTAATTTAGTGCGAGCGGATTAAACCTGGTTTAGCAAGTTGTCTCCGGGCGGGTTTGTGTAGTAGAGGATGGCTGGTGAAGCTCTCGCCCTCGCTGTGGACGAGCGAGACCGAGGTCGGTGGAGGATCTTACTTACGTCTCTGGAAGTCCATCAGTCAAATCGGAATAGAGCTGGAAGGGACCTTAGAGGTCTTCTAGTCCAACCCCCTGCTCAAGCAGGAAACCCTGGTCTATACCATTTCAGACAAATGGTTGTCCAATCTCTTCTTGAAGACCTCCAGTGTTGGAGCACCCACAACTTCTGGTGGCAAGCTGTTCCCCTGGTTAATTGTCCTCACTGTCAGGAAGTTTCTCCTTAGTTCTAGGTCAGTGATGGCTAACCTTTTTGCCATCGTGTGCCAGGAAAGGGGGCGGGGGAGGTTCGCGCGCATGCGTGCCCACACCCATAATTCTATGCTCCCCTCGCATGCGCGTACGACCCACCCTCCCACCCCCCACTCCTGGCACGCGATGGCCCGGTATGCCCATTTTTCTTTCTCACCTGGCTCACCTGAATATCTTCCTCTCCAGGACCAATTTAGCTTACTCTACATCACGGTTCAAGACCACTCAAAATTAGTAGATTACCGCCTGCTGGGAACTGAACTCCTTTTGAAATATTGGTGACTATTTGGACACCAAAATGAATAGCTAAAAGTCTATTTTCAGCTCTTCTGAAATCTTCAGCCATGTTCACCCACCCACTAGCCCAACCCTCCATGATCTCACTCTGAGTAATGTAAAATTTCTTTTAATCAACATGCTAATCCTTTCTTGCAAATATCTGTAGAATTTTCCTGGCAGCCCTAAGGAAGTACTTTTGGACTTCCTGGTTTATGGCCTGAGGTTCCTGGTGGTCTCCCATCCTCCAATGGTCTGTGGGAATGACCTTGGGGGAACAAAGGGAAGGATAACAGAATAACAGAATTGGGAGGGAACTTCGAGGTCTGCTAGTCCAACCCCCTGCTTAGGCAGGAAACCCTACACCACTTCAGACAAATGGTTATCCAAATCTCTTCTTAAAAACTTCCAATGTTGGAGCATTTACAACTTCTGGTGGCAAGTTGTTCCACTGGTTAATTGTTCTCACTGTCAGGAAATTTCTCCTTAGTTCTAAGTTGCTTCTCTCCTTGATGAGTTTCCACCCGTTGCTTCTTGTCCTGCCTTCGGGTGCTTTGGAGAATAATAGCTTGACTCCCTCTTCTTTGGGGCAGCCCCTGAGATATTGGAATATTGCTATCATGTCTCCCCTAGCCCTTCTTCTTGTAACTATTCTTCATATATTTTAGCCTCCATTCCCCTCATCCTCTCTCTTGCTCTTCTCTGCACTCTTTCCAGAGTCTCAGCATCTTTTTTATATCGTGGGGACCAAAACTGGATGCAATATTCCAAGTGTGGCTTTACCAAGGCAAAACAGATAGTCCTCAACTTACAACCGTTTGTTTAGTGAATGTTCAACAGCACTGGCAAAAAGGGACTTAAAGACCTTTTTTCACACTTACGACCATTGCAGTATCCCAACGGTTAGTGACTTATTCGAATGCTGGACAACTGTCTCAGATTTATGACCGTTGCGCTGTCCCAGAGTGATGCGATCATCTTTTGCCAGCTTCTAACAAGGAAAGTCATTGGGGAAGCCAAAGTTCACTTAACAACCATGTTACTCATTTAAGAACTGTAGTGAGTCCCTTAAGGACTGTGCAAGAAAAGTGGGTAAAATGGGGCAAAACTCACTTAACAAGTTTCTGACTTAGCGACATAAATTCTGGGCTCCAGGGTGGTCGTACGTCGAGAACTTCCTCCTGTATAGAAAACAGTCCGAGAAGAGAGGCAAGAGCCCTCAGTCATTTAACAGGCAGAGGAAGAAAATGAGGAAGGAGTGAGCTTCAAACATTTTTAGGAAGGGGTTCTCTGCCTGGTTTCTGGGTGGGCGTGGCTAGGGTGGGCGTGGCCTAGTCAGGCCTCCTGCACCACCGTGGGGCGGGGGGCGTTTTTGCCCTCCCCAGGCTCCGGAGGCTTTTTTCGAGCCTCCGGGAGGGCGAAAATGGCCTCCCCAGGCTCCGGAGGCCCTCTGGAGGCTGGAAATGGGCCTGTTTGTTGTAGTCCTCAACTTACAACAGTTCATTTACTGACCATTCAAAGTTACAATGGCACTGAAAAAGTGACTTATGACCATTTTTCACACTTGCGACCGTTGCAGCATCCCCAGGGTCAAGTGATTAAAATTCGGACGTTTGGCAACTGGCTCCTTTTTATGACGGTTGCAATGTCCCGGGCAGGGGTCACACGATCCCCCTTTGGCGATCTTCTGGCCAAAGTCAAGGAGCCTGGTGGAGCAGCGGACTAAAGCGCTGTTAAATAGCACTTAGCTGCCAGCTGCCTGCAATTACTGCAAGTTCGAATCTCACCAAGCTCAAGGTTGACTCAGCCTTCCATCCTTCCGAGGTAGGTAAAATGAGGACCAGGATTGTGGGGGCAATAAGCTGACTTTGTATAAAAAAGAACACCGCTTAGAGGGGGCCCGAAAGCCCTACTAAGCAGGTATATACAAAAGTATGAAGGCTATTGCTTAAAAGCATTGTAAGCCCCCCTGAGTCTCCGGAGAAGGGCGGCATATAAATCGAACCAATAAATAAACAATAAATAAATAAAGTCAAGGAGGAAGACAGATTCACTTAACGACCTAACTTAACAGCTGCAGTAATTCGCTTAAGAACTCTGGCAGGAAAGATCCTAAAACGGGGGAAAGTTCACTTAACAACCGTCAGGCTTAGCAACAGAAAGTTTGGGCTCCATTGTAGTCGTAGGTCGAGGACTCCCCGTACGTTAAGTGAAAAAAAAGCTGCTTTTCCCCGCTCACCCCAAAAGATAAATCTGTCTCTGGATGGGTGAGCTGTGTTGTGGGCAGGGAGTTTCCTTGGAAAGGGGAAGATAATAAAAACGTTCCGTAAAATATCTCAAGGCTAACCGATTCAGTGTGACGTAACGCCATGTTCCACCCATGGTACATTTCCACATGGCTGCAAATACAGGCCAGTCCTCGAGTTAACGACCACAAATGAGCCCCAAATTTCGGTTGCTAAGTAAAACACTCATTGAGCGCGCTTTGACCCATTTTACGACCTTTCTCCCCACCGCTGTTAAGTGAATCACTGTAGTCGTAAAATCAGTCAAGCCATCGTTAAGTGAATCTGGCTACCCCCTTGACTTAGAAGGTCGCAAAAGAGGATCAGGTGACCCCGGGATGCTGCAACCGTCATAAATATGAGTCAGTTGTCAAGAATCGTCATTTTGATCATGTGACCGGCGGGCTGTTCCGATGGATGTAAGGGTGAAAACTGGTCCTAAGCAGGGGTGAAATGCTCCCGGTTTGGACCGGATCACCCGATCCGGTAGTGATGGAGGCGGGTGGTTCGGAGAACCGGTAGCAAAAATTCCTGCCCCCCCCTCCCATGCCCAGCTGAGCCGTGCGATCATCAGAGGCTTTTTTTCTTTTAAAAGCCTCTGCCGATCAGGCAACTCAGCTTGGATCGTCAGAGGCATTTAAAAGAAAAGAAGCCTCTGCCGATCAGGCAACTCAGCTTGGATCGTCAGAGGCATTTAAAAGAAAAAAAGCCTCTGCCGATCAGGCAACTCAGCTTGGATCGTCAGAGGCATTTAAAAGAAAAAAAGCCTCTGCCGATCAGGCAACTCAGCTTGGATCGTCAGAGGCGTTTAAAAGAAAAAAAGCCTCTGTTGATCAGGCAACTCAGCTGGGATCGTCAGAGGCGTTTAAAAGAAAAAAAGCCTCTGCCGATCAGGCAACTCAGCTTGGATCGTCAAAGGCGTTTAAAAGAAAAAAAGCCTCTGCCGATCAGGCAACTCAGCTTGGATCGTCAGAGGCTTTTAAAAGAAAAAAAGCCTCTGCCGATCAGGCAACTCAGCTTGGATCGTCAGAGGCATTTAAAAGAAAAAAAGCCTCTGTTGATCAGGCAACTCAGCTGGGATCGTCAGAGCCTTTTAAAAGCATTTTTTTACAACCTCTTTGTCGAAGAGGTTGTGGAAATAATGGTTTTAAAAGTAAAAATAAAATAAAATTGGCCACGCCCACCCAGTCCCATTAACCCCCCCCCTTCCCACCAAGCCACGCCCACAGAACCTGTAGTAATAAATTTTAGATTTCACCACTGGTCCTAAGTCACTTTTTTCAGGTACGTTGTAACTTTCAGCGGTCACTAAATGAAGTGTTGTTAGTCCAGGACGACTTGTAACGGGGTTTATACAATTGATTTCTTTTGGATGTTAACTTCCTTTTACGGTGAATATTCGTGCTCTCTTGTAACTTTGAATGGTCAGTAAACAAACGCTTGTAAGTCGAGGACTTCCTGTGCTGAAGGGGGAATCTTGCGAACGTTATTGGCAGGAAACCAGGACGCAACCTTTTGCAAAAAAAAAGGTTTGAACCCACAAAAAAAATGCATTTTCCAAGCGGGATTGTTGTCTGCGTGATTTACAAGATTTTTTTGTTTTTTTTTAAATGAGTTCTGTAAAAAAAAAAAAAAAAAAGGAGGAGGGGGAATAAGGCACAGATTTTATTATCCGCTTTGATATAAAAATCATCTCGCAAGAGTGGAAGGAGGAGAAGGGGGTGGAAATTTGATTTCCGCTACTTAGAGAAACATCCCGCTGCGGCTGATGTGATGCCCTTGTGCAGAATGGCTGAAACCCAATTAAAATGAAAGGTGTTTTTTTTAATTAGCACCCGTGCCCACTTCCAAAAAAGGAAGAGATAAAGCGAGAGGCTATTAAATGAAACACGGATGCCATTTTTCTTGGGAATAATTGCGATCTCACACACCCATAAAAAACCAGGCTGGATGATCTCGACAACAAAACATTAAATCAAATTGTTTTTCTTTTCTTTTCTTTTTCTTTTTTTTTTTTTAAGGGGAAAAAGCTTTAAATGTCATAGGAGAAGCCTGCATAGAGATAGTCCTCAATTTACGACCTCAACGGACGACCAAATTTTCTGTTGCTAAGCGAGACAGTTTTACGACCTTGCTTGCCACGGTTGTTAAATGAATCGATGCAGCGGTTAAGTGAGTCACACGGTTGTTAAGTGAATCTGGCGTTCGTGGAGTGAGTTTGGCCCCGTTTTGTGACAATTCTTGCCACGGTTGTTAAATGAATCGATGCAGCGGTTAAGTGAGTCACACGGTTGTTAAGTGAATCTGGCGTTCGTGGAGTGAGTTTGGCCCCGTTTTGTGACCTTTCTTGCCACGGTTGTTAAATGAATCATTGCAGTTAATTGAGTCACACGGTTGTTAAAGTGAATCTGGCGTTCGTGAAGTGAGTTTTGCCCCGTTTTGTAACCTTTCTTGCCCTGGTTGCTAAATGAATCATTCCAGATGTTAAGTGAGTCACATGGTTGTTAAATGAATTTGGTGTTCGTGAGGTGAGTTTTTCTTCATTTTGTGACCTTTCTTGCCATGGTTGTTAAATGAATCATTGCAGCTGTTAAGTGAGTCACACGGTTGTTAAGTGAATTTGGCATTCATGGAGTGAGTTTTGCCCCGTTTTGTGACCTTTCTTGCCACGGTTGTTAAATGAATCAATGCAGCTGTTAAGTGAGTCACACGGTTGTTAAGTAAATCTGGTGTTCGTGAAGTGAGTTTTTCCTCATTTTGTGACCTTTCTTGCTACGGTTGTTAAATGAATCACTGCAGTTGTTAAGTTAGTCACACGGTTGTTAAGTGAATCTGGCCTCCCCCTTTGACTTTGCTTGTCGGAAGGGTCGCAAAAGGGGATCACGTGACCTTGAGACAACACGGCCGTCATAAATATAAGTCATTAATCAAGCACCTGAATTTTGATCCCGTGACCACGGGGATGTTGCAACGGTCGTAAGTGTGAAAAATGGTCATAAGTCTCTTTTGGCAAGATAGGGTAAAAAAACATACGAGCTTTGCAGGTCATTATTTAAGGAATATTTTAATTGAAACATGCAGGACAATTAAAGATAAATGTTATTCTCTGACCCCCTCCTGGCTGGTCCCGCTAGAAGCCATAACATATTCTTCGCTATATAATAAAGAAAAACATCGACTTTATCGTGAGCTGCTTGATAGCCAAGGCTGTTTAAGAACAAGAACCGAATTAGCTCTGCAGGGAACGGAATTGGATTGGTGGTTTTATGCTCAGATTAACTCCAAATATAAAAAGGATAAGGAGCAAGGAGGTATAGATATGACCCTGCAGGAGTTAGATAAGATCATATTAGGGAAGGAGGAAAAAATGCTAGCTAAGATTTACAAACTTTTAATAAACCATTGGATAGGAGAGGAGATTGTCAAAGACTCAACGATTGCCTGGAGGAGGAATATTGGCCACTCAATTGATTTGACGAAATGGGAAGAAATTTGGTCTAGACAATTGAAATTTTTGATGGCAACCACTTATAAGGAAAATTTGTACAAGGTGGTATACAGGTGACACCTTCCTCCTGCCCGATTATCCAAAATGTTTCCTGTACTCTCCCCAAACTGTTGGAAGTGTGGGGAGCTACGTACCTTTTTCCATGTATGGTGGACCTGTCCCTGGGTAATTGGATTTTGGAAACTTATTCAGAAGTGGTTGTTAGAAATTACTGGATACAAACTACAATTGAAACCTGAATTTTACTTATTAAACATTAGGCCAGATAAAATAGGCACTAACAAATGGTATCTGATTGTCTATATTATAACTGCAGCAAAAATATGTCTCGCCCAAAATTGGAAGGGTAAAGACCTACCATCTGAAGATATGATTTTAGGGAAAATTATGGATTGTGCAGAAGCCGATAGGCTAACTAAAATTTTAAGAGATCAAAAAGACTCCGCATATTTCCAATGTTGGGACCTATGGTATGTTTGGTTAAATAATAGGGAAAAAAAAGAGGACAATGTTAGTTTAGTTTTTATTTCTTATATTTGGACTGAATGTAATGTATTGGGTAAGGTTCCCACCGCGATCTGTTTGTTGATAAACTTTCTGTTTGTACTTTTTTTAAGAAATAAAATTATTTTTTTTTAAAAAGTCTCTCTTTTCAGTGGCCTTGCAACTTCAGCGGTCACTAAATGAAGCGCTGTAAGTCAAGGACTACCTTTAATGGGGTTTTTAACAATTGGGGGTGGGTTTTTTTTTGGAATTTAAATTCTTTTTATAGTAGATATTCAGGTTGCCTTGTCAGTTTTTGGTCATGACTTAGAATTACAGTGCATTAAAATGTGAGTCGGTTTGCATTTTCTGTGCGTTAAGTGCTATTCTGGGAAGGTTTTCTCCTGCTTCAGCAGCCCACAAACCTTTTTATAAATAAAATAATACATGGAAGGAGGGATTTTATTTTATTTATTTTGTCTTAATTGCTGCTCCTGTTGCTTTTATTTATTCAGATTTAAGGGCTGCCCACTTTCCAAACAACTCTGAAGGGCCTCATTGGATAAAAACCAAGAGCAGAATAAAAGCACAATATAATATAAAATAATGTAAATAACCAAGATGGCATCCATCATTCAATGCATTACAGAGAGGCAGACTCATAAAAGGAATGATTTTAGCATTGTGCTTCTCATTAAACCAGCCAGGAAAACTGTCCCAGTAGCTTGATCACCTCACTTGATGGTGCTAAAGCCGACAACTCGCGAGTGAGGATGATATTCTTGGACTCCAACTCCCATCATCCACAGGCATAAACACAGAGAAAAATTGGAATTAACAGCTCCTGTAATTCACAAGATCTGCCTTGTCGCTCTTAGGATCTCCCCAAATCCTCTGCTAAAGATGGTAGGTCCCAAATGGTCAGAGCTCCAATATTTATTTTTTCCTTAATTAAATCAAAATCTGTCTTCCTGTGTTTTCTACCCGTTTATTTTACATCCCGGAGTCTGGAGAGAGAGAGAGAGAGTGAAGATTGATGGTTTTTCTCTGAGAGTGTTTCTCAACCTTGTAAGGTGGGTGCACTTCAATTCCCAGAATTTGCCAGCCAGCATAGATGGACTTCAGTTCCCAGAATTCCCAAACCAGAATAGTGGGCTTCAGCTCCCAGAATTCCCCAGTCAGAATGAGTGGAATTCAACTCCCAAAATTCCCTAGCCAGAATGGGTTGACTTCACTCCCAGAATTCCCAAACCAGAGTAGTGAGCTTCAACTCCCGGAATTCTCCAGCCAGAATAGTGGAATTCAACTCCCAGAATTCCTCGGCCAGAATAGTGGACTTCAGTTCCCACAATTCCCTAATCAGCATGGGTGGACTTCAGCTCCCAGAATTCTCCAGCCAGAATAGTGGAATTCAACTCCCAGAAATCCCCAGCCAAAATAGTGGACTTCAACTCCCAGAATTCTTCAGCCAGAATGAGTGGAATTCAACTCCCAGAATTCCCCAGCCAGAATAGTGGACTTCAACTCCCAAAATTCCCTAGCCAGAATGGGTTGACTTCACTCCCAGAATTCCTCAGCCAGAATAGTGGAATTCAATTCCTAGAATTCCCCAGCCAGGATGGGTGGACTTCACTCCCAGAATTCCCTAGGTAGAATGGGTGGACTTCAGTTCCCAGAATTCCCTAACCAGCATGGCTGGACTTCAGCTCCCAGAATTCCCCAGCCAGAATGGGTGGAGTTTAACTCCCAGAATTCTCCAGCCAGAATGGGTGGAGTTTAACTCCCAGAATTCCTCAGCCAGAATAGTGGAATTCAATTCCCAGAATTCCCCAGCCAGGATGGGTGGACTTCACTCCCAGAATTCCCTAGGTAGAATGGGTGGACTTCAGTTCCCAGAATTCCCTAACCAGCATGGGTGGACTTCAGCTCCCAGAATTCCCCAGCCAGAATGGGTGGAGTTTAACTCCCAGAATTCTCCAGCCAGAATGGGTGGAGTTTAACTCCCAGAATTCCTCAGCCAGAATAGTGGAATTCAATTCCCAGAATTCCCTAGCCAGGATGGGTGGACTTCACTCCCAGAATTCCCCAGCCAGAATGTGTGGAGTTTAACTCCCAGAATTCTCCAGGCACAATGGGTGGAGTTTAACTCCCAGAATTCCACAGCCAAGCATGCTGTGACTGAAAAATTCTGGGAGTTGAAGTCCACACCTCTTAATATTCCCAAGCTTGAGAACACTGCTTTATGATACACCCTTTCAACTTTTCAAAAAAGGGCCATTTTTTTCCCCATCCATTTCTGCTCAGTTCTCTATTATCAGAGCTAAAGGCGTCCATTTATTTTTTAAAAAAATCTCATTTCTTACTCTTTCGTTTCTAACTCACCAATCCTCCTGTTCAGACACCCAAAAACTCTGTTTTTCTTTGTTTTTTTCCCAGCCACCTCACACCGCTGGCTCTTTTTCACTGACAGGTCACGCCACGGAGCAACGGTTTGTGAGTTCATTGGATAAATGTGCGTTGGCCTTTTCAAGAGTCTTATAAATAGACGCCTGGTCAACACTCCAGGGCAGGTCTGTCAACTCTCGCCCGGCAAAAAGAACAGTGCAGCCCATGGCTTCAATTTTTGAAGCTATTTTTGCTAACTAGCTGAATGCTGGGTTAGACTACAGGCTGTGTTTCCCAAGTTTGGCACCTTTAAGACGTGTGGACTTCAACTCCCAAATCCACTGTAAGGTCCCAAAATATACTTGAATCACCAGAATGCCAAAGAGAGAGACTCAAGACGAGGCTTGCAAAAAAACAGATTTTATTTATGGCCAAAAACAAAATACTGGGTGGAACTATATCCAGAACATACAGATACAATGCATGCGAGGAGATAGCCACACCTTGGGGAAGGTATGGCGTCCTTTTATACCCTCAGAGATGTCAGCTTAGTACCCAATTCTGGCCTCCTAGTTTAGGTTTGTGTATTTCTTGTTGCCTTGCAAGAGGGAATAGAAACTTCCCAATTAGTTTTATCTTAAGCATTTCTTTGTTTACTCAATTGGCCACTTAGCCCCCTGGCTCTGGAAAGCAAGAGTTTATCCAGATCAAACATAAATTAGGGCTGAGCTATAAATTATCCCTTTGTTGATGGCTGTAGTTTCAACTGAGATACGTACCATGCTTTTAGATGGCACAAGAAAGAAGACTGATATGAGTTCAGGTCAAATGGCAGGGACATACATTTGACAAATACCAGATACATTACAGAGGCCTAATAACAGAATATGTTTGTTACAGGAGATACAAACATAAAGGCATATATGTATTACAGGAACCTAATAGTTACAGAATCTAGTATACCAGTATATCATATTCTAGTATTATTTATTATATCCTTATTATTGTTTCCCTTCACCACACGTCTTAAAATTGCAAAGGTTGGGAAACATTGGACTACAGTTCCCATCGCCCATTGTCAGGGAAGGTAGCTAGATTCTCCATGCTGTCCAGGATTATGGGAGTTGAAGTCCACTCATCTTAAAGTTGCTAAGGTTAAGAAACACTAGACTACAATTCCCATCGCCTGTCATCAAAGAAGGTAGCTGGATTCACCACGTTGTCTATGATGATGGGAATTGAAGTCCGCACATCTTATAGTAGTTATAAGGTTGGGAAATTCTGGACTACAGTTCCCATCGCCCATTGCCAGGGAAGGTAACTGGATTCTCCAGGCAGTCTAGAATTATTGGAGTTGATGTCCACACATCTTAAAATTGCTAAGGTTGAGAAACATGGGACTACAGATCCCATCGCCTATCATCAGAGAAGGTAGTTGGATTCTCCATGTTGGCTAGGATTATAGGAGTTGAAGTCCACACATCTTAAAGTTGTAAGGTTAGGAAACATTGGACTACAGTTCCCATCACCAATTGTCAAGGAATATAGCTGGATTCTCCAAACTCCCTTGGATCATGGGAGGTGAAGTCCACGCATCTTAAAATTGCTAAGGTTGAGAAACATGGGACTACAGATCCCATCGCCTATCATCAGAGAAGGTAGTTGGATTCTCCGTGCTGTCTAGGATTATGGGAGTTGAAGTTAAAACAGTTCTGGAGCAAGCCAGGTTGCAGAAACAGCCGTGATAGATCAGTGTTTATGGGTGGCTGAACCGAGTTAAGGGTTAACTCAGTTTAGAAAGATTGGTAGTAACACGGGAGGGGTTGAAATAATTTTGGTGGCTCGGGCCCAATATATGCACATTAGAAGAAGAAACCTATGTTTTTGCTCACAAAGTAACATTTCACCACATTGCTGCCGGTCCTAGCATGCTTGTATTCCCACGACATGGCAAGGTTGCTTAGCATTAACCATGGTTAGATGGTCTATTTATTTTTCAGCATATGCTATTTGGCAGACCGACCTGCCACTTTGCTCGGTGGGACTGTTCTGAATGCTAATTACTGATTATACATGTGAATTAAGGCTGCAGGGTTTAATCAAGTTTTAATCCCACTTGGTATAAACAAAAGCAAGTTTTTTTTTAAAAAAAAAAATCTCATCTTGATTGAAGATGCAAATAAACAAACAGTGTTTTTGAAGGGGTGTTTCATTTTTTTCTAATGTAAGGGAGATGATTGGCTGGATGAGTCAATGCATCCATGCAAAGCAGAGGTGGGTTTCAAATTTTTTTTACCATCGGTTCTGTGGGCGTGGCTTGGTGGGCGTGGCAGGGGAAGGATACTGTAAAATCTCCATTCCCTTCCCAATCCAGGGGGAGGTTACTGCAAAATCCCCATTTCCTCCCGATCAGCTGGGACTCGGGAGGCAGAGAATAGATGGGGGCGGGGCCAGTCAGAATTTTTACTACCGGTTCTCCGAACTACTCAAAATTTCCGCTACCGGTTCTCCAGAACTGGTTTAGAACCTGCTGAAACCCACCTCTGGTGCAAAGTCACCATGACATGTGCAGTCTTTTTTTTTTTTATTGAAAAAGTTTTATCAGAAAAAAAACACAGTTTTCCCACAACCCTCCCACCCAATCCCCCCTCCCCCTCCCCGACTTCCCAAAGCAGAACACAAGGTATTTCTGTTAACTTTTAACAATAAACTAAATTGCTTAACTATCCATTAAACTAACACCCTCTAAAAAATAATTCTTAACCCCCCATAGATAAAATCCTGCTTCTTGGATATAATACTTCTAAAATCACTCATGTAGCGCTTATACAATTAAAGATTCATTCATAAGCTATTTGATATTTTTTAGTCTGATACTTATTTTGAATATAATCGATCCATCTTCTCCAGTCCTATATATATCTTTCTTGTGTATGATTCTTCAAATATGCTGAAATTTTAGCCATTTCAGCTAAGTTAGTTACTTTCAATATCCAAGCATCAATAGTAGGCAAAAAGTCCTTCTTCCAATGTTGTGCTATCAACAATCTTGCTGCTGTTATTAAGTTCAGGATATGACATGTGCAGTCTTGATGTAACAGAAATGACAGCCGTTGTGCCATGCGTATGACTTGAGCGATAATGTTAGGACCAGTGAGGGGATTCAGCCAGTTTGAGTGAACTGGTAGTTAAATTGTTGGCTGGCCCCACCCCTCCCTGCCCCTTCCAGGAGTTCCCCATACGCTCCATTTTGGCTCCCAGGTAAGGGCAGAGAGGCCTACTAGGCCCAAAACGGGGTGCGGGTGGGGGTGTGGCAGCCCCACCCCATCCCGCGGCCCGTTTTTCACTCCCAGGAGGCTTCCTAGGACTCGTGTGACTCCATTCCTCCCCGGAGATGCTAAGAAGTGTAAACATACACATTCATTTTCTTTGCTGGATTATTTTTGCCTAGATGTAAATTTGATTGAATACATGAATTTGTGTTGGGATTCTAGGCTGGCTGAATACAAAGAGTGACTCAATTTTTATTATATAAAAAATAAAATAAAATAGGGTGCTAAAATAAGGAGCATAGGTTTGTTTGGTCTAGTGGTTAAAATGCTGAATTAAGGACCAGGAGGCAGGGAGTTCTAGTCTTAGACATGTAAGGCGGTTGGATGACTTTGGGTGAATCACTAGGAGATAGTGAGTTCTAGCCCGTCTTAAGCATGAAAACCAACGGGGTGACTTTGGGCCAATCGCCAGGCAATTGGGATTTCTAGTCCCACTTTAGGCATGAAAACTGGCTGGATTACTTTGTGCCAATCGCCAAGAGACAGTGAGTTCTAGTCCCGCCTTAGGCTTGAAAGCCGGCTGGGTGACTTTGGGCCAATCACCAGGAGACAGTGAGTTCTAGTCCCGCCTTAGCCATGAAAGCCGGCTGGGTGATCTTGGACCAATCACCAGGAGACAGTGAGTTCTAGTCCTGCCTTAGGCATGAAAGCCGGCTGGGTGATCTTGGACCAATCACCAGGAGACAGTGAGTTCTAGTCCCGCCTTAGGCTTGAAAGCCGGCTGGGTGATATTGGACCAAGAACAGCTAAAGCAAAAGGGGCAACTCAGGAGTAAGGTCAGGAGATGATTGGCCCCTCCCATAAGGCTTAAAAGAGAAACAAAGGCACTTGGGCCTTTTTGCAGGAAAGCAACATTGCTAACTTGGTTTCCGGTTTGTTTCCGAACTTCGTGGGGCTTTGCCAAGTAAGGCCTTTGGCAGGGTGTCAAAGAAGATAAAGGTTGGTGATTATTCCGAAGGACTTGTTTTGCAACTAATTGGGACTCAGCTGGGAATGAACATAATCCTCAGCTGTTACAATAAAATAGGTTTGTTTGGGACTAATTGTGTCTTGTAATGACTTCAGTAAGCCTAGGTCACAACAGATCGATGAATGGATGGATGGATGGATGGATGGAAGGAAGGAAGGAAGGAAGGAAGGAAATAGACTTTGAACCGCTTGGGAAGGGGCAGGGTTTCGCGTGCTGCCTGCATCCCACGGATGGGGCTTCGCTTGTTTACGTGGTCCGGTTTCTGGCATGCCGGTGGCCCAGTTTCGGTGCACAGACCATGGGGGTTGGGGACCCCCTGTCTTAAGTGACCTTATGAATCCGGTTGTGGGAACGTAGCTGCTTGCTTCGGCCTGCGGGGTTCCTGGATGCCTTCTTTCTGCTCGTGTAGCTCTACAGATAATTTAAGTGAACGTTGTTGGCCTTTCGTGATTAGAGACGACAAATGCTGTTTCTCTAATTTGGCAGCCGCTAATTTGGTCGCAGCTCCGTGCTCGCATAATCGGGAGCCTCGGGAACTTAATCAGACTGACTTCTGAACTTCTGAACTTCGGGGTTTAAAGAAAATCATATTTGAAATTTCCTTTTACTGTTCGCTGCTGGTAGCCGGACTGTGGACACGGGTGTCAGGAAAGGAAGGGCTGGTGAAAATGCCGTACAGTTAGTCCTTGACTTACAGCTGATTCATTTAGTGACCTTTTGAATTTACGATGGCACTTGAGAAAGTGACTTACGACCGTTGCTCGTGGCAGCATCATCCCCATTTCTTATTTAGCAGCATAATGTTCTGACTCAGCCTTAGCAAAAGCAAGAAACAAACTCCTTGTCACGGAAAAATCCCTCTCTTTATTTATCTCCTGTGAATTAATGGCATTCACACACCGAAAAGTCCAGGCAAGAGTCCTTCAAGGAGTTAACTGCAGTAAAAGACCTTATCAGTTCCTTGAGATAATTGCCAGGCTGGGAGCTTCTAGCTGCAAAGCTGTAATTTATGTTCTGGCAAGCAGTCTCTGAGGCAAGAAACACAATGAGCAAAATCTTCCAAAATCCCAACAGTTGTCTAGTACGACAACCACTCTCCTTTCCTTCTATTTATTCCCCAGCCAGGGAGGAGCCATTCAGCGTCCACGTGTGCCTTTGCTTTCCGAGGCGACTCCTTGTCCTCTGTTGTTCTCCTCTCCTAACAGCTCTGCGCATACATGCATTTGGAACAGGCCCCAGTTGTTCTTCCTCCTCACTCATCTCAGCCTCCAAAGGCAGCTGCCTCTCCGGTGGCTGGGAAATGTCGGACGGCCCTGGCTCTATCTCTGCGTCCGATTCAGAGCATCCATCCCCAGACTCCAGCACTGGCCCAAGTTCCTCCCCAACTTCCTCATTGGCCGAGTCTGCCGCCAGCTCCACTGGCAGCTGGCGGGCCACAGCACATAAATTCTGGGCTCAATTGTGGTCATATATCAAGGAGGGTACCTGTATAGAAAACAGTCAGAGAAGAGAGGCAGGAGCCCTCAGTCACTTAACAGGCAGAGGAAGAAAATGAGGAAGGACTCACCCTAATGGATCAGGCATTGGTGGGTGTGGTGTAGCTTGGTGGGCATGGCTTGGTGGGCATGGCAGGGGAAGGATATTGCAAAATCTCCATTCCCACCCCACTCCAGGGGGAGGATATTGCAAAAGGAGATTTTGCAACATTCTTCCCCCAGGAGTGGGGAAGGAATGGGGATTTTGCAGGATCCTTCCCCTGGAATGGAGTGGGAATGGAGTTTTTGCAATATCCTTCCCCCAGGAGTGAGGAGGGAATGGGGATTTTGCAGTATCCTTCCCTCAGGAGTGGTGAGGGAATGGCGATTTTGTAATATCCTTCCCGTGGAGTAGGGTGGGAATGGAGATTTTGCAGTATCCTTTCCCTGCCACACCTACCACGCTCAACAAGCCATGCACACAGGACCGGTAGTAAAAAAACTTGGATTTCACCACTGGGCCAGCTTTAAGATTAAACCTATCTTGGTAACTGGCAATCTTAACTGGTTGCACCCAAGCACCTTGATAGTTTTGGTGATGCTATCAACCCTAACCTGAATCTTTGCAATTTTTACACCCTCATGAATAAAACTGTCACTCCGGTTAGGAAAGATTTATTCTTGGATATTTAATAGGGTATCAAAGTCCAGGAGATTAATAGTACCTTTAACAAATTGCATTAAGTAATGTAGGGGTGTCCAATCTTGGCAACTTTAAGACTTGTGGACTCCAACTCCCAGAATTCCACCAATCAGCCCAGAATTCTGGGAAATTAATTCCACGCATGCTGGGAATTCTGGGAGTTATGGGGTTTTAAAATCTTGGCTACAAGTCTTAAAGTGGTTAAGGTTGGACACCCCTGGTATAAGGTCTTTAGCAGGGGGGGTTGGTCTAGAGATCCTCTAAAGTCCCTTACAACTTTGTTATCCTGTTAATTAACTGAATTCTGGGAGTTGAATTCCAGAATTATTAAAAGGGCCAACGTTGATTTTATGTCATCTGTCCTGTTCAGAGTCTTGGTGGAGTATTTATGAGTGGAGTTTGGGGGTACATATAGAACTGTGATGGCAAACTTATGGCTCACGTACCACAGGTGGCACGTGGAGCCATATCGGTGGGCGCGCGAGCTCAGCTCCGGCGTGCATGCGCTCACTGGCCAGCTGATTTTCAGGCCTTCTGGGCCCACTGGAAGTAGGGAAACAGACTGTTTCCGGCCACCGGAGGGCCTCCAGCGGGGTGGGGAAAGCCATTTTTGCCCTCCCCAGGCTCCTAGAAAGGCTCTGGACTCTGAGAGCAAAAATCAGCCATCACTGATATAGAATAAATATGCCATTTATTTTTAATTTTAACCCATACAAAATATTTGGCCTTCGCAAACAGATTCATATAATGGCAGAAACAGCCATTAGTATGGTAATTCCAGGCCAGAACCATCGCAAATCTGGATAAGAACTTAATATCCATTATATGATATTTGTTACTGTGGAAAAAGCATATAAGGAAAGCTGTGCAAATAGCGATTAGAGCAAGCTTTGGGTCACGAATCCTTGATTTACGACCGTTTTGGACCAGAATGTCTGTGTCTAAGCCAAACTGTTGTTAAGTGAGCCGTGTCTTATTTTATGAACCTTTTTTTTTTTTTTTTTTGCCACGGTTGTTAAGAGGATTATTTTAATTGTTTGTCTGCAGAGATAATATTCTTCTTTTAATCACTGTCAAAAACGCCGGTCCAGATTTGGCTTTAATCCAAGCCAGCGATAAAAACATTATTGAAGTTTCTGACGCTAGACTGGATTTTAATGGGCTCATTTAAACACCTAGTGACATAAATAGAGAATAAATAAGAAAGTTCATTTCAAGGTAATGTGCTGTAACAGAAAATAATCCTTTGAAGAATGCAAAATTGTTTGTGGTTTGTAAGAGAAAGATGCCACGGGAAACTAATTCATAAACTTAATTATCCTCAAAAGTCTGAATTTCATTACCAAGCCTGAGGTAAAATGTTTAAAAAATCACCAAGTCTCCTTCTGACAACAACTGAGATTCGTTTAACAACCATTCAAAGTTACAATGGCACTGAAAAAAAACGACTTGAGACAATCCTCACACTTATGACCGTCACAGCATCATGACAGTCAATTGAATAAAATTCAGACTCCTGGATATCGGCATGTATTTACGACGGTTGCAGGATCCTGGGGTGATGGGATCGTCATGAAGCCGGATTCGCTTAACGACTGTCAGATTCACTTATCAGCTGCAGTGATTCGCTTAACGACCCTGGCAAAAAAAAAAATAGTTCATAAAAACGGGCAGAATTCCCTTCGCAACCATCCAGCTGAGTGGAAATTCTGCCCATTGGTTGTGAATCAAGATCTACGTGAACAAAGAATCCTCAACATACAACCACAATCGACTTCAAATTTGTGTTTGTTAAGGCAATTTCGCCCCATTTTACGACCTTTCTTGCCGCTGTTGTTAAACGAATCACTGCAGTGTAAGTTAGTAACATGGTTGTTAAGTGAATCTGACTTCCCCATCGACTTTGCTTGTTAGGAGGTTACAGAAGAGGATCACGTGACCCCGGGATACTGCGACCGTCATAAATATGAGTCAGTGGTCAAGTGTCCAAATTTTGATCACGTGACCAAATGGAGATGCTACAATGGTCATAAGGGTGAAAAATGGTCATAAGTTACATTTTTCAGTGCTGTTGTAACTTTGAACGGTCACTAAATGAATTGTGTAAGTCAAGGACCAGCTGTGTAAGTTTAGCCTGGTGTTCTGACGTTGAGAAAGGTGTGCGGACTTCAGCTCCCACAATTCGCAATGGCTAACAGCTGGGGAATTCTGGGAGCTGAAGTCCACATATCTTAAAATGGCTGTGTTTGGAAAAAAAAAAACCCGGCTCTAAATAATTTTCATTCTTCTTTGAAAACGAAGAATCAAATTCTCCAAACACAAAGATGCTTTAGCTTGAAATATTTCTAACAGATCCTTCCCAATTTTTGCTCAAAGGACTAGAAATCAAAAGTTATAGCTGAATATGGTACTTTTCTCTATTTTCTGTTTTCGTTCTGTTTGTTTCTGCTTTTTTTTATATATATATTCCTAACGCGCAACGCGCACACATTCCGTGAAAAATCACACCTTTGGGAAACTGAGAAATATTTTCTCTCGTTATTTTTGCTTCTTCTAATTGAATATTTGTTTTCTACTCTTGCATTAGAAGAGTGTTTCTCAACTTTAGTTAGTTTAAGATGTGTGGGCTTCAACTCCCAAGAATGCCCAAGCCAGCAGGCTGATTGGAGAATTCTGGGAGTTGGAGTCCATACATGCTGGCTGGGGAATTCTGGGAATTATTTATTATTTATTTATTTGATTTATATGCCGCCCTTCTCTGGAGACTCAGAGTGGCTTACAATGCGTTAAGTCAGTGTTTCCCAAACTTGGCTATTTTAAGATGCATGGACTTCAATTCCCAGAATTCCCCAACCAGTATGCCTGGTTGAGGAATTCTGGGAGTTGAAGTCCATACATCTTCAAAGGGTCAAGTTTGGGAAACACTGCGTTAAGCAATAGCCTTCATACTTTTGTATATTTATACAAAGTCAGCTTATTGCCCCCACAATCCGGGTCCTCATTTTACCTACCTTAGAAAGGATGGAAGGCTGAGTCAATCTTGAGCCTGGTGAGATTTGAACTTGCAGTAATTGCAGGTAGCTGGTGTTAATAACAGTGCTTTAGTCTGCTGCGCCACCAGGGAGTTGGAGTCCAGGCATGTTGGCTAGTGAATTCTGGGAGTTGGAGTCCAGACATGCTGGCTAGTGAATTCTGGGAGTTGGAGTCCAGGCATGTTGGCTAGTGAATTCTGGGAGTTGAAGTCCAGGCATGCTGGCTAGTGAATTCTGGGAGTTGAAGTCCAGGCATGCTGGCTAGTGAATTCTGGAAGTTGAAGTCCAGACATGCTGGCTGGGGAATTCTGGGAGTTGAAGTCTACTTATCTTCAAGTTGAGAAACACTGGTCTATTGGTTAAAAGCACCAAGCTAGACACCAAAAGGTTCTAATCCTGCCTTGGACACCAAAAAAACTGTCAAAAACCTGATTATTCTCTCAAATCTTGAAATACAGTGGGTTTTTTGGACCCGTTTTAGTGACACCTGCTACGGCTGCGTGTATTGATTTTTTTTTTTTTTTAGTTGGCCAGAATCTATTTGACTCGTTTATTTATTTAGGAAACTTCTCTGGCCGCCCAGCTCACAATTTTATGTATTGAACGGTTGGGTAATTGGGCAGCCTTTCCACACAGGAGGAATAAACTAACATTAAAAGATACGTCAATTCCCCTCTCACAATTTTTTTACACTCCTATCCTGGTGGTTGTTGCTCATAAATGGTTTGGACAGGTTTGGCGTTCGAAAAGCGATTTACGGCATAGGAATGTCATTGATCTTGCAGGGTTGGCATTTACGGTCTTTTTGAAACATGTTCGATTTTGTTCATCGTTGGAGTTTGTTTGCCCGACAACACTCTGGGCTCGATTCGGGGAAAAGATGCTTCAAACGTAGAGAGGCAGAGAAGGAAGCCTCCAAGCAAATATTCGGAATCCATTCTGCAAACAAAGGAGATAGGAGGGTTCCTGGTAGGTCCCCGGGGCGGTGAGGGGAAGCAAAGAAAAAAAAATACAGTAATAATAAAAAATTAAGAAGCAAATTAGGTTGATGAAGGGGAGAAGCCCAAACAGACCTGCAAGATTCTTGTAATTACAGGTAGTCCTCGACCTATGACCACAATCAGGGGTGGGCTTCAAAAATTTTAGCAAGGGGTTCTCTGCCTGGCTAGGTGGCCGTGGCTATGGTAGGCGTGGTCTAGTCTGCCTCCTGCACTACGGCGGGGGGGGGGCGTTTTTGTCCTCCCCGGGCTCCGGAGGTTTTTTTTGAGCCTCCAGGAGGGCGAAAACAGCCTCCCCAGACACCGGATGCCCGTTTCCGGCCTTCCCAAACTTCCGGTAGCCCATTTTTCGCCCTCCCTGAGCCTCCGTGTGTGTCCTGCACTTACCTGCATCCAAAACGGGCCCTGTTGGGACTCCTGGGAGGGGCGGGGCGGAGTGGGCGGGACAGGGCCAGCCAGGAGTGGGATTTGGGGGTTCTCTGAACTGCACAGAATCTTAGCTAGAGGTTCTCCCGAACCCGTGCGAACCCCCAGGAGCCCACCCCCTGAACACAATTGAGCCCAACATTTCTGTTGCTAAGCGAGACAGTTCTTAAGTGAACATCAATGGGGAGGCCAGAATCTCTTAAATATGTTACTAATTTAACAACTGTGATTCGCTTAATAATGGTGGTGAGAAAGGTCGTAAAATGGGGCAAAACTCACTTAACCATTATCTTACTGATCACAAGCAAAGCCAATGAGGAAGCCAGAGTCACTTAACAACTGTGTTACTAACTTAACAACTGCGGCGATTCACTTAATAACGGTAGCAAGAAAGGTCGTAAAGTGGGTCATAACTCACTGAATCAATGTCTTGTTTCACCATGGCCAACTCACTATGGCCAATTTATGGCCAACTCACCATGGCCAACTCACTATGGCCAATTTATGGCCAACTCACCATGGCCAACTCACTATGGCCAACTTATGGCCAACTCACCATGGCCAACTCACCATGGCCAATTTATGGCCAACTCACCATGGCCAACTTATGGCCAACTCACCATGGCCAACTCACTATGGCCAACTTATGGCCAACTCGCCATGGCCAACTCACTATGGCCAACTTATGGCCAATTCACCATGGCCAACTCACTATGGCCAACTTATCGCCAATTCACCATGACCAACTCAGCATGGCCAGCTCATTGCGGGGCAATTTAACAATTCCATTTCATTATTTTAGAAAAAGTAAGAAATATTTTAATTTGTGCCATTCACATTTCATTCTGCCCCCCCTTTGGCATCCTTTCTTTAATTATGCTCTTCTACCGTTTCTTTGATATTCGTGTGACTCTTGTCCCTCGGCGAGTTGTCCTCCGGCGAGTTGGCCGTGGCGAATTGTCACAGACCCGCGGTGTGTGCCTTAAACATGATGCACCCTCCTCTCGCTCGGAGGCTGTGCCGTAATCAGTCAAGATTGTACATCTCCACGCTAGGGGAGAAAACTTACTGCCTCTGCTTCGTTAGTATCTGCATAAATTAACGCAAGCAAATTGCTTCTCGAAATGAAAGCTGGGCCTCTCCAAAACACACACCTGGTTTCTCTAATTCCCCCCCCCCCCACTGCTGGCCAGCACGGAGGATTGGGTGTGTTTCACGGATTCTGTTTTATTTATTTATTTATTTTATTTGTCAAGCATATATAAGATAACAGGTAAAAGTATAAACAGAATTTGAATACATGAAAAGAGTAAGAGGAAAAAGGAATATTGGGACAGGGACGGAAGGCACGCTGGTGCGCTTATGCACAGCCCCTTACAGACCTCTTAGGAATGGGGTGAGGTCAACAGTAGACAGTTTAAGGTTAAATTTTTGGGGGTTTGGGGAAGAAACTACAGAGTCAGGTAGTGAGTTCCACTCTGTTGCTGAAGTCGTATTTTCTGCAATCGAGTTTGGAGCAGTTTACCTTGAGTTTGTATCTATTGTGTGCTCGTGTATTGTTGTGGTTGAAGCTGAAGTAGTCATTGACAGGTAGGACATTGTGGCAGATGATTTTATGTACTATGCTTAGGTCAGACCGAAGTTGGCGTAGTTCTAAGTTGTCTAAGCCCAAAATTTGAAGTCTGGTGGCATAAAGTATTTTATTGCGGGTAGAGGAATGGAGGACTCTTCTTGTAAAATATTTCTGTTTGCCTGGTTTACTGGATGCGTTACTGGATGGGTTGTGCAGCGATATCTAATTAATACGGTGTGGTAAAAGCAGGACTTTAGTAGCTTCGGGGGCTTCCCCCCAAAATAATCTCCTTGCAGGGGTTTTAAAGAGGCAAAATATTTGTGTTGTGGGTCGCATGAAGTATTAGAGCCTTGGTAGTACAGTGGTCTAAAGCACCCTGTTATTAAGACCAGCTGCCTGCAATTACTGCAGGTTCGAATCTCGCCAGGCTCAAGGTTGACTCAGCCTTCCATCCTTTCTAAGGTAGGTAAAATGAGGACCCAGTTTGTGGGGGCAATAAGCTGACTTTGTATAAATATACAAAAGGATGAAGGCTATTGCTTAACACATTGTAAGCCGCCCTGAGTCTCCGGAGAAAGGCGGCATATAAATCAAATTTAAAAAAAAAATAATAAAAAAAAAGATGTTGAGACTTTGGGAAAAGTGCAGAGAAGAGCAACTAAGATGATCAAAAGCCCGGAGGCTAAAACATATGAAGAACAGTTGCAGGATTTGGGGTTCGCCTAGTCTAAAGGGCCCTCTCAAGAGTTACTGTTTTTGAGCCAGGTTTCGCCTAATCTGTACTTGTACCAGAGATGGGTTTCAGCAGGTTCTGACCAGTTCTGGAGAACCGGTAGCGGAAAGTTTGAGTAGTTCGGAGAAACCGGTAGTAAAAATTCTGACTGGCCCCGCCCCCATCTATTCTCTGCCTCCCAATTCCCATCTGTTTGAGAGGAAATGGGGATTTTGCAGTAACCTTCCCGTGGATTGGGGACGGAATGAAGGTTTTACAGTATCCTTTCCCTGGAGTGGGATGGGAATGGAGATTTTACAGTATTCTTCTCCTGCCATGCCCACCAAGCCCCATACCCACAGAACCAGTAGTAAAAATTTTTGAAACCCACTACTGACTTATACCTTTGGATTTTTTTCCCTGCCTAAATGTAAATGTAATCTCTTCTAATTGTTCTAAATCTTTATGCTGAAGATTCTTAACCGATGAACCAAATTGGCTTAATTGTCTTATATTCCCATTTTATATGTATTGTTATTTTAACTGTTCACCGCCCTGAGTCCTTCGGGAGAAGGGCGGTATAAAAATTAAATAAATAAATAAATAAAATAAATAAATAAAACTTTGCTTTTCTCCACATTAAAATTCATTTTGTTGGGGGGAGGGGGCATCGTTCAAATTTGTCAAGATGTTTTTGGATCCTGAGTTTGTCTTTTGTGGGGTGTTGGCTACTCCTGCCAGCTTACTGTCATCTGCAAATTTGATGTGTTCTCCCTTTGGGTTGTTGTAAGAAATACCGCAATTAGTCTGTTGGGAAGGTTTCAGTAGAGGAGGCAATAAAGCAGAGGTCTACAACCTTAAACACTCAAAGAGCCATTTGGACCCGTTTCCCACAGAAAAGAAAACACCGGGAGCCACAAAACCTTTCCCGTGCCCGACTATTTCTTGAGTGGCCACAAAACTAGCCTATGTAGCTGAATTAAACGTTCTGTTTTCTTCTGAAACTTTTCTTTTCTTGGATTTATCCATGGTTGGCCTACCGGGGGTTGAAAAGCTCAATACATTGCGTGCCGGCGGGTGTCGCACATTGGCTGTTGTGACGCATATTTTGAGTGACAGGGAGCTGCAGCACAGGGGTGAAAGAGCCACATGCGGCTCCAGAGCCGCAAGTTGCTGACCCTCTGCAATAAACTGTAGCAGGAATTATTGAAATACTCTAGCATGTTATGAAATCGCTTTGTCGGAACAATCCGATTTCAGATTCCTGTTTTGCAGGAAGCGGGGCCAGGTGCCTTCACCTGCTGACCCCGAATTCGTTTTATTGCATTTCGACTGCCGATTTCCATTTTTTTTTAAACCTCGGGCTCCGTTAATTTCTACCATTTCAGTGGTAGAACCTGATTCATTTTTGTGCCTGCCCTAATCCCAAATGATGAATTCCGTGCGGCGCCTCGGAGTGAGTTGGCTGATCGGTGCCGCCTCGGAAGATGAAAATTTTAAAAAATAAATAAAACATTTCCGTTTTCCGTGCTCACAAAAGTCAGAAAAGGGAAGAGGGGGTTTTTTTTAATAAAAAAAAAAAGACGCAGCTGGTTTTTTCATTGCAAAATACAACCGCGGGGGAACGTCTCACCGCTTTGACCTCCCTAAAACTGATCTTTTGCAGAAAGGGGATTTTTAAAACATTTCTCGGATCAGATGAGCTGCAATATTAGAAAAAAAAAAAAAAAAAAACACCCCAAAATGGAGAAATGATGATTTTTATTAAAAAATTCCCAACACCCTGGAGGTGTTACTGTAGCTTCTGTTCGTTTTTTGTCCCACACTTCCTTTGCATGGCGGGGGGGGGGGGGGTGGATTTCATCCTTCCGCCCCCCCCTTTCTCATCTTCAGAGAGCATTATGGGATGTCTGCTCCAGGCAAACTCCTAGCCACCTCCTGAATTTCTTGCCCATCTGTCAGAAATGGTGTACGAGGTCAAGGGTCTCCAACTTTGGCAACTTTTAAGACTTGTGGACTTCAACTCCCAGAATTCCTCAGCCAGCAAAGCTTGGCTACTTGGGTGGGGACGGGGTTGGACTAGATGACCTACAAGGTCCCTTCCAACTCTGTGATTCGGTTCTGTTCAGAGAGAGGCTAGCAATTCGCAGAAAATTAGATCGTAGGGCAGTGATGGCTAACCTTTTTGCCGTCACGTGCCAAAAGCGGGGGGAGTGCGGGGGAGCCACACCCATAATTCAATGCGCCCCACCCCCTGTGCATGCGTGCGTGACCCTCCTGCCCCCCCCGCTTTTGGTACGTGATGGCAGGGTGGGCCCGGTAGGCCTGTTTTTCACCCTCCCCAGGCTCCAGGTGCTTTCTAGGAGCCTGGGGAGGGTGAAAACAGCCTTCCCCACCCACCCCGGAGGACATTTCCTGACTTCCGGTGGGCCCGGAAGGCCCGAAAATCAGCTGGCCGGCACACGCATGTGTGCTGGAATTCAGCTGGGGCAGTGATGGCTAACCTTTTTGCCGTCACGTGCCAAAAGTGGGGGGAGCGCAGGGAAGTCACCCACGTGAGTGCCCATACCCATAATTCAACGTGCCCTGCGCATGTGCACACGCCCTCCCCCTCCCCGCTTTTAACACCAAATGGTCCGGTGGCCCCGGTAGGCCCGTTTTTCACCCTCCCCAGGCTCCTTTACTTTTACTTTACTTTTATTTGATTTATATACCGCCCTACTCCCGAAGGACTCAGGGCGGTGAACAGCCAACAATAAAATACATACATACAAAATTTAAAAAGCAGAAATAAAATCGAATTAAATAGTTTGGCCCAGACAGATTAAAACCCCAATCAATTTAAAACAAATTAAACTTTGATTATTAAAACTATTAAAAAATATTAAAACTGTTTAAAAAGAGGGAGAAAGTTAGGCCGGGCCCGCCTGGTGAAATAAAAAGGTCTTAAGAGCACGGCGGAAGGTGCGCAGATCCGGGATCCTCCGTATCTCCGGGGGGAGTTCATTCCAGACAGTAGGTGCCCCCACAGAGAAGGCTCTCCCCCTAGTGGTCACCAGTCGGCATTGTTTGGCCTATGGCACCCTGAGGAGCCCCTCTCTATGGGAGTGTACCGGCCGGTGGGAGGCTATTGGTGGTAGTAGGCGGTCCCGCAAGTACCCAGGTCCTGAGCCATGGAGCGCTTTAAAGGTGGTGACCAAAACCTTGAAGCGTACCCGGAAGACTACCGGGAGCCAGTGCAGATCTTGCAGGAGGGGTGTTACATGGGAACTCCATGTCGCTCCCATTACCACCCGCGCGGCCGCACTCTGTGCCAGTTGGAGCCTCCGGGTGCTCCTCAAGGGGAGCCCCATGTAGAGAGCGTTACAATAGTCCAGGCGGGAGGTGACGAGGGCATGAGTGACCGTGTGTAACGAGTCCCGATCCAGAAAGGGACACAACTGGCGGATCAGGCGAACCTGATGAAAAATCCTCCCGGTCACGGCCGTCAAGTGCTCTTCTAAAAACAGCCGTGAATCCAGGAGGACGCCCAAGTTGCGAGCCCTCTCCGTGGGGGCCAATGATTCGCTCCCAATAGTCAGTGATGGCACCAACTGACTATATCGGGACGTCGGAGACCACAGCCACTCGGTCTTGGATGGGTTGAGCCTGAGCCTATTCCTCCCCATCCAGATCCGCTCCAGAGGCTTTCTAGGTGCCTGAGGAGGGCAAAAACGGCCTTCCCCACCGCCCCCCCGGAGGCCGGACACAACCCATTTCCCAAAAATCAGCTGGCTGGCGCACGCATGCGTGCTGGAGCTGAGCTACGGCAATGCTCGCGTGCCCACAGATATGGCTCCACGTGCCACCTGCGGCACCCATCACAGTCTCCATCACGCTCACAGGGCGTCCTCGCCTTCCAACGATTCGTTTAGTGAGCATTTGGAGTTACCACGGCACTGAAAACAGTGGCTTATGACCAGTCCTCGTACTTACGATCCACAGTGCCACGGTCAAATTTCGGCGACCAGCCTGTATTTGTGAGGGTTGCAGCGTTGCCGTTTGTGACTTTCCCGGGCAGCTTCCCACAAACAAAGTCAATGGTGGGAGGGGGGAGCTGGATTCGCTTAACGACTGTGGGATTCACTTAACAACGGCACTGTTTCCCAAGCGTGGCGAAAAGGCTGTAAAATTGGGCGTGACTCGCAATAAGCAGCTTGCTTAGCAACGGAGAGTCGGGTCCCGATTATATTCTGTTTTTATTTTATGCAGTTCAAGGAGATAGACAGGTAGTCCTCAACTTACGACCTCCACCGCAATGGAGCCCAAAATGTCTGTTTTGCCCCAGTTTACGACCTTCCTTGCCACGTTTGTTAAGTGAATCACTGCAGTTGTTAAGTTAGTAACCCTGGCTTCCCCTGTTGACTTTGCTTGTCAGAAGGTCACAAAACGGGATGGCAGGACCCTGGGATGCTGCCATCGTCATAAATAGGATCCACTTGCCAAACATCTGACCTTTGGATCACGTGACCATGGGGATGCTGCAACGGACATAAGTCCCTTTTTTTTCAGTGCCGTTGTAACTTTGGACGGTCACTAAATGAACTGTTCTTTGCCTTGTCTCTTTTCTGTTCTTTATTTGGTCTTTCTTGTAGAGGAATTTGGCGTCTCAGTGTCTATGGAAATTCTCAGTCGTTTTGTCCCAAAGGTGCTTTTTTCAAGAGGCAGCTGGACTTTCTGGTTTTTTCTTTGGAAGACGTTTCACTTCTCATCCAAGAAGCTTCTTCAGCTACTGACCGAAAGGTGGAGGATGGAAGGATTTATATTCCTTGCAGACAGCTGGTCATTTGCATCAGTGATGGGTTCCTCCTGGTTCGGTCCAGTTCGGTTGAGCCGGTAGCGGTTACGATATGACGACACCGAACCGGTTCTCCCCCCCTGCCCTCCCACCCCCCCACGTTATTCTTACCTTTTATTTGGTCCCACCCCCAATCTATTGCTGCCTCCTGAGTCCCAGCTGATCGGCTAGAGGGAAAAAAACTGTTTAAACTCTTGCCGCGGGGCTTCAAAGGGCCGCCCTACGGCTGATCAGTGTTAAAAGCAAACAAATGAGTCGGGTCGTAAGTGCGAGGACTGGTCGTAAGTGCGAGGACCTTCCAGAAATGACTCTGACCAGCTAGCCACACCCACCTAGTCACATGACCTCCAAGCCACACCCACAAAATAAGCCACGCCCACAGAACCGGTAGTAAAAAAAATTAGAACCCACCCCTGATTTGCATCCTTTTAGAGAGTCGTTGAGGCCACTTGGAAGTGGGTCTGTGTCTTCAGGGCCACCTGAGTGGTACAAATAGGTGTGGAGCAGTGGTGGGTTGTTCCCGGTTTGCACCGGTTTGCAAGAACCGGTAGTAAAAATTTCTAGTAGTTCGGAGAACCGGTAATAACATTGGCTGGCCACGCCTCCGAACCGGTCCCCGGCCCGGTCGCCGCTCACTTACCCCGCCCACCTCATCAGAGGCTCTCTCTTTTTTTTTTTTTTTTTACTTTTAAAAGCATTTTTTCTACAACATCTTCGGCCGAAAAAAAATGCTTTTAAAAGTAAAAAAAAAGAAGCCTCTGATGATCGTGCGGCTCAGCTGGGATCGTCAGAGGCTTTTAAAAGCATTTTTTTTTGCAACCTCTTCAGCCGAAGAGGTTGTAGAAAAAAAAATGCCTTTAAAAGCCTCTAGAGACCCCAGCTGAGTTGCCTGATCGTCAGAGGCTTTTTTAAAAGCATTTTTTTCTGCAACCTCTTAAGGTTGTAGGAAAAAAATGCTTTTAAAAGTAAAAAAAAGAAGCCTCTGATGATTGCACGGCTCAGCTGGGATCGTCAGAGGCTTTTAAAAGCATTTTTTTCCTGCAACCTCTTCAGCCGAAGAGGTCATAGGGAAAAAAAATGCCTTTAAAAGCCTCTGGCGATCCCAGCTGAGTTGCCTGATCATCAGAGGCTTTTAAAAGCATTTTTTTCTGCAACCTCTTAAGGTTGTAGAAAAAAATGCTTTTAAAAGTAAAAAAAAAAAAAAGTTGGCCACGCCCACCCAGTCACATTACCCCCACCAAGCCATGTCCACAAAATAAGCCACGCCCACAGAACCGGTAGTAAAAAAAAATTTAGAACCCATTCCTGGTGTGAAGCCTTCTTGGAACTACTAAAAGGCTCCATACTCATTTGCACTACTCAGTTGCTCTTTTTCAACCTTGGCAACTTTAAGAGGTGTGGACTTCAACTCCCAGGATTCCCCAGCTGGCGCAGCTAGCTTTTTTTTTTTCTCAAGAGGCAACTGGACTTTCTGATTTTTTCTTTTGAAGACGTTTCGCTTCTCATCCAAGAAGCTTCTTCGGCTCTGACCGGATGGTGGGGAAAGGAAGGATTGATATCCCTTGCAGACAGCTGGTCATTTGCATCCTTTTTAGAGAGACGTTGAGGTCACCTGGACAGACCAAAGTCCACAGTTTGGACCGAGAAGGTCGCTGGTTTGAAAGAGGGGTCAAAGAGACCATCTATGCCAAAATTGAACAGCCCTCCCTCAACAGGGGAGGGATATGACATAACCTCTCTCCCGTCTACAACACGCTTCTTTCAGCAGTTCCAAAAAGGCTCCACACTCATTTGCACCACTCAGGTGACCCTGAGGACACAGAGAAACCTCCAAGTGGCCTCAGCGACTCTCTAAAAGGATGCAAATGGCCAGCTGTCTGCAAGGGGTATAAATCCTTCCCTTCCCCACCATCCAGTCAGAACAGAAGAAGCTTCTTGGATGGGAAGTGAAACATCTTCAAAGAAAAGTTCAGTTGCCTCCTGAAAATGCCCCTTTGGGACAACTGTGACCTGGATGACGGAGAATCTCCATAGACATCTACGTAACATGGATGGACTTCAGCTCAGGGGTGAAATGCTCCCGGTTCGGACCGGATCGCCCGATCCGGTAGCGATGGAGGCGGGTGGTTCGGAGAACCGGTAGCAAAAATCCTTGCCCTCCCCCCTCCATGCCCAGCTGAGCCGCACAATCATCAGAGGCTTTTTTTTTTTTACTTTTAAAAGCATTTATTCTACAACCTCTTCCGCCGAAAAAATGCTTTTAAAAGTAAAAAAACAAAAACAAAAAGAACTTTGATGATCGTGCGGCTCAGCTGGGATCGTCAAAGGTTTTTAAAAGACAAAAAAAGCCTCTGCCGATCAGGCAACTCAGCTTGGATCGTCAGAGGCATTTAAAAGAAAAAAAGCCTCTGCCGATCAGGCAACTCAGCTTGGATCGTCAGAGGCATTTAAAAGAAAAAAAGCCTCTGCCGATCAGGCAACACAGCTTGGATCGTCAGAGGCATTTAAAAGAAAAAAAGCCTCTGCCGATCAGGCAACTCAGCTTGGATCGTCAGAGGCATTTAAAAGAAAAAAAGCCTCTGCCGATCAGGCAACTCAGCTTGGATCGTCAGAGGCATTTAAAAGAAAAAAAGCCTCTGTCGATCAGGCAACTCAGCTGGGATCGTCAGAGGCATTTAAAAGAAAAAAAGCCTCTGCCGATCAGGCAACTCAGCTGGGATCGTCAGAGGCATTTAAAAGAAAAAAAGCCTCTGCCGATCAGGCAACTCAGCTTGGATCGTCAGAGGCATTTAAAAGAAAAAAAGCCTCTGCCGATCAGGCAACTCAGCTTGGATCGTCAGAGGCATTTAAAAGAAAAAAAGCCTCTGTTGATCAGGCAACTCAGCTGGGATCGTCAGAGGCATTTAAAAGAAAAAAAGCCTCTGCCGATCAGGCAACTCAGCTTGGATCGTCAGAGGCATTTAAAAGAAAAAAAGCCTCTGTCGATCAGGCAACTCAGCTGGGATCGTCAGAGGCATTTAAAAGAAAAAAAGCCTCTGCCGATCAGGCAACTCAGCTTGGATCGTCAGAGGCATTTAAAAGAAAAAAAGCCTCTGCCGATCAGGCAACACAGCTTGGATCGTCAGAGGCATTTAAAAGAAAAAAAGCCTCTGCCGATCAGGCAACTCAGCTGGGATTGTCAGAGGCATTTAAAAGAAAAAAAGCCTCTGCCGATCAGGCAACTCAGCTGGGATCGTCAGAGCCTTTTGAAAGCATTTTTTTACAACTTCTTCGACAAAGAGGTTGTAGAAAAAATGGTTTTAAAAGTAAAAAAAAAAAAATGGCCACGCCCACCCAGTCACATTACCCCACCACCAAGCCACGCCCACAGAACCAGTAATGACAAATTTTAGATTTCACCACTGCTTCAGCTCCCAGAATACCGTAAGTCTTAAAAGTTTCCAAGGTTTGGAGATTCCTAGTTTAGCTGATTAGATATCCTTTTTGGCTCTGAGAAGCTATTCGGCTGGATTTTCACCTGGAAATAAACCGGGAGTAGACTTAGAGGAAGGGGTGTATGCTTTACACCCAATCTTCTTTCCAAAAGATCACCCCGTGCCCCGGCGTTGAGCACAGCCCCTCAAACCTCCCTCAAAGTGCCATCAAATTGTAATTTTTAATGCGACAGCAGGAGGAAATTATTAAATACTTAGGGAGCAATCACGCTGGGTTTAATTGATTTTATTTTAATTCGGTATAAATTAAATTGAATCAAAGGCAGTCAGCCTGGCTCTATTATTATTTATTTTATTTTATTTTTTTTGCCTTGCTCGAGTACCTGGGATTGCAGGCAGGTTAAGAATGATATCATGGGGGGGGCATCCTCAGAGGTCCTCTAGACCAACCCGCTGCTTGGGAAGGGCCTGGCAAAGCATTTTGGGAGAGATGGCTCTTCAGCCTCTGCTTCAAGGCAGCTTCATCAAGGGTGACGTTGCCTGGCACTGGAAGCTCATCAAACAGAGCTGGGAACAAACCCTATAGGAGAGCCAGTTCTCTCTTTCCCCAAGACTCTTGAGGACTAGAATCTTTTAAGACTGGCTCCGAATTTATTTTGCCAGAGTTACACAGCCTATTTTGCCCGTCTCCTGTTCTTATCCTTGAAACCAGGAGACGGTGAATTCTAGTTCCGCCTCAGGCATAAAAGATGGCTGGGGGATTTTGGGCCAATCACCAGGAGACTGTGAGTTCTAGTCCTGCCTTAGCCATGAAAGCCACCTACATGACTTTGGGCCAATCACCAGGAGGCTGTGAGTTCTAGTCCTGCTGTAGGCACGAAAGCCAGATGGGTGTCTTTGGGCCAATCACCAGGAGACAGTGAGTTCGAGTCCCGTTTTAGGCACGAAAGCCACCTAGGTGACTTTCATTATCAACAATCATTAGGAGGCGGTGAGTTCGAGTCCCACCTTAGGCATGTAAGGCATCTGGGTGACTTTGGGCCAATCATCAGGAGAGGGTGAGTTCTAGTCCCGCCTTAGGCATGAAAGCCAACTGAGTGTCTTTGGGCCAATCATCAGGAGACAGTGAGTTCTAGTCTCGCCTTAGGCACGAAAGCCAGATGGGAGACTTTGGACCAGCCCCCCCCTCTCTCTCTCAGCCCATCCCACCTCACAGGGTTGTTGTTGTTGTGGGGAAAATAGGAGCATGAGATACGTTTATCACCTTGAGTTACCTATAAAATGACACCTAGTCTGCTTTCATCTACAGATCAACACTGTAGCTGCCTCTCTCCCCTCCATCTCCTCCATCTTCTCTTCAGAAGTTATCCTGTTGTTTTTTTTCAATTGTTCCTTGGTTTGCAATACCGGGGATCAAGTACCCAGGCAATTGGTCCTTTTGGATCCCGAGACAAGGAGCAATCCAGGAAATAAAGGGATTTTAAGCTTGATTATTAGCGCCGGCAAATGGAGTTAAAAGCACAACATAAAAAGCAGACATACCAAGCAAGATAATACCCAAATCCCTTAAAGGCTGTCGGGAACTCCTTAATATAGGTAGCCCTTGACTTACGACCACCATTGAGCCGTCCGTCGCTCAGCAAGGCAGTGGTTAAGTTTGTCCCATTTTATGACCGTTCTTTCCAGAGTTGTTAAGTGGATCACTGCAATTGTTGTTTAGTCACACGGTTGTTAATTGAATCCGGCTTCCCCCGTTGACTTTGCTCGTCAGAAGGTCGCAAAAGGGGACATTGGGACACTCGTCATAAATACAAGTCAGTGGCCAAGTATCTGTTGCTCACGTGAACATAGGGATCATGCAATGGTCGTAAGTGTGAAAAATGATCCTAAACCACTTTTTTCAGAGCCACTGTAACTTCGAACGGTCACTAAATGAATGGTTGTAAGTCGAGGACTACCTGCCCAGGTAGTCCTCGATGTACGACCACGATCGAGTCCAACATTTCTGTGGTTAAGTGAAACATTTGTTAGCTTTGCCCCATTTTACGACCTTTCTTGCCACCGTTGTTAAGTGAATCACCTCAGTTGCTCAGCTAGTAATCTGGTTGTTAAGTGAATCTGGCTTCCCAGTTGACTTTGCTTGTCGGGAGGTCGCAAAAGGGGATCCCATGACCTTGAGACACAGCAACGGTCATAAGTGTGAACCAGCCGCCAAGCGTTCTGAAGTTTGATCACATAATCCCTGGGATGCTGCAAAGGTCGTAACTCTGAAAAACGGTCACAAGTCACGTTCTTCAGGGCCGTTGTAATTTTGAACGGTCACCAAATGAACCATTCGAGGATTGGCTCTACAGAGCTGCGGGTGGGACTAGATGACCTCTGCTGTGCCCCCCCCAAGTCTACCCTGTTTCTCCGAAAATAAGACCCAACCGGAAAATAAGGCCTAGCATGATTTTTCAGGATGCTTGTAATATAAGCCCTACTCCTAAAATAAGCCCCGTTAAGCTAGTCAGCCAGATGGATGCATTTAGTACCGTATTTCCCCAAAAATAAGACCCAACCGGAAAATAAGTCCTAGCATGATTTTTCAGGATACTTGTAATATAAGCCCTACTCCTAAAATAAGCCCCAGTTAAAGATCGTCAGCAGATGGATGCATTTAGTACCGTATTTCCCCAAAAATAAGACCTAACCGGAAAATAAGCCCTAGCATGATTTTTCAGGATGCTCGTAATATAAACCCTACTCCCAAAATAAGCCCTAGTTAAGATTGTCAGCCAGACATTTAGTACCATATTTTTTATTTTTTTTATTTTTTTTTTATTTTTAATTTGATTTATATGCCGCCCTTCTCCGGAGACTCAGGGCGGCTTACAAAGCGTTAAGCAATAGCCTTCATACTTTTGTATATTTATACAAAGTCAGCTTATTGCCCCCACAAACTGGGTCCTCATATTTCCCCCAAAATAAGACCTAACCGGAAAATAAGGCCTAGCATGATTTTTCCGGATGCTTGTAATATAAGCCCTACTCCGAAAATAAGCCCCAGTTAAGATTGTCAGCCAGATGGATGCATTTAGTACCGTATTTCCCCCCAAAATAAGACCTAACCAGAAAATAAGCCCTAATGCATCTTTTGGAGTAAAAATTAATATAAGACGCGGTCTTATTTTCGGAGAAACACGGTAGGATTCTGTGGCATTCAGCTTGTCTGGCCTTGAGCCATCCCTTTGCAAAGTCCTGATTTGCATTATCAGGTAAAGGCTCATTGTTGTTTTTCTCACTTGATTCCGCTCCAGAAACCCCACACTGAAAATATCACTGTTTTCCATCATTTTTGTTTTTTTGCTTGCTGGAAGCCACCTCTGGCACAAAAATCCATTCCTAGCTGGATGGCTAAAACGCATCGCAATAAAGAGATAAAAATCTGGAATGAGCTGAGTGCTTGGCTGCCTCTGCCAGCCCTGATGCCGGAGCTGCCTCTAGGCTGCCGTAAATGCCATTTCCCTGGATGGCACACCACCAGGAAATTTCCTCTAAAGCCCCCCCCTCTCCCGCACGATTGATTTATTTTTGAGTCTCGTTAATTGGATGCAAAAAAAAATAAAAATAAAGCAGAGATTAAGAAGCCACAGGCGTCTTTCTAAAGAGTGAACGGAGTAAAAGGAGAAGGAATTTTTTAAAAAGCGTGTCAGCGTTTAAAAACAACATGAAATTGACGTCCCAGCTACAGGTAGTCCTCGACTTACGACCACCATTGAGCCTGACGTTTCCGCTGCTGAGCGAGACATTTGTCCATTTTTACAACCTTTCCTGCCACGGTTGTTTAAGCGAATTGCCGCAGTTGTTAAGTTAGTCACATGGTCATTAAGCGGACCTGGCTCCCCTGTTGACTTTGCTCGTCAGAAGGTCGCAAAAGGGGACACTCGTCATAAATGCGAGTCAGTTGCCAAGTATCTTGAATTTTGCTCATGTGACCGTAGGGATCCTGCAATGGCTGTAAGTGTGAAAAACGGTCATAAGTCACTTTTTCCAGTGCCATTATAACTTTGAATGGTCACTAAATGAACTGTTGTAAGTCGAGGACTACCTGTCCAGGTAGTCCTCGACAAACTACCACAAATGAGCCCAAAATTTCTGTTGTTAAGTTGAAACATTTGTTAGCTTTGCCCTGCTTTACGACCTTTCCTGCCACGGTTGTTAAGCGAACTGCCGCAAGTTGTTAAGTTAGTCACATGGTCGTTAAGCGAACCTGGCTCACCCATTGACTTCGCTTCGTTGCAAAAGGGAAATCGGTGATCTTGGGACACAGCGATGGTCATAAGTCTGAACCACTTGCCAAACAGCTGAGTTTTTGGTCACATGATCCTGGGGCTGCGACAAAGGTCGTAAGTGTGAAAAATGGTCCTAAGTCGCTTTTTTTCAGTGCCGTTGCAACTTCGAACGGTCACTAAATTAAACTGTTGTAAGTCAAGGACTATCTACATCTTGGACTGCCTGCATGCAAAGATATAAAGTTCCCGCCCCCCCAAAAAAATTTGCTGAGAGATCAGGACTGCTGCCAGACACAAATGTTAACAGCTCGTGCACTCACTGTTGTGGCCCGTCAGCGGCCTGTGCAGCTAGTAGTTGATTCCGACAGCGAGGAGGCTGGTGTGGTGCTGCGCCAGCAGCTTGTGCAGCTGGCACTCAAGTCAGACAATGAGGAGGCTGGAGAAGTTGTGGTGCCAGAGGCGGGGATTCAGCCAGGGCCTTCAGAACCTCCAGAAGCTCCCTTAAGTGAAGAGGAAGAAGAGGAGGAGCCTCTTCTCAATGCACGGGTACGCAGAGCTGCCAAAAGGCAGGAGTGGCTCCTCAGGAGGAGGTCTCCTCGGGAGTAAGGCTTGGGGCTAATTGGCCACTCCCTTATAGCCTATTTAAGGAGGAATGCCAACAGAAGCAATTTGCAGAGAACAACTTCATTCACATAACTTCGTGTCCTGTCTTGCTTATCTTATCAGCTTCCTGCAAATTGCTTCTGGGCTTTCTGCCAACCACAGTAAGATTACGATTATTTATTCTTTGGATTTCTTGTAGGCTGCTAAAAAAGTTAATTAACAGCCTTTGTTTGAAAAAAAAAACAGATTTAATTTAGTAAACTCAGGTTTGTACAGACTTTGTGTGTGCAGCGTTCTTTGGGACAGAACACACACACACACACACAAACACACATACATACTCACACAAACACACACACAAACTTTCCCCGGCAAGAAATCAAAAGACCAGAAACCGCTTTGTTGAGTCGCACAGCAATTATGTACAATTTGTTCCATGAGACAGCAGCTACATCTGGCACATTGGGCGTGAGCATCGGTGGCAAAAGATGCTCTCGTCTTGGGGTGGGGCTGGCAGGGTGGGGCTGGCAGGCCGATGCCCCCAGGGCAGGGAAACCCACGACCCCAAGAGGGAAAAATGAAGGAGATGCATAAGCCCACCCGAAAAAGAGACAAACGCATCTCCTGCTGGCTGGAGGTTTCTGGGAGTTGAAGTCCACCCATCTTAAAGTTGCCAAGGCTGAAAAACAATGATGTAGATTACAGCAGAACCAAACAGAATAACAGAGTTGGAAGGGACCTTGGAGGTCTTCTAGTCCAACCCTCTGCTCGGGCAAGAAAACCTATATCCGTGTTAGCGAACCTATGGCACGCGTGCCACAGATGGCACGCGAAGCCATATGTGTGGGCACGTGAGCATTGTCCTAGCTCAGCTCCAGTGCGCATGCGTGCGCCGGCCAGCTGATTTTCGGGCCTTCCGGGCCCACCGGAAGTTGGAAAACAGCCATTTCCGGCCTCTGGGAGAATTGGGGAGGCCGTTTTTGCCCTCCCCAGGCTCCAAGAAAGACTCTGGAGCCTGGGGAGGGCGAAAAAACGGGCCTACCAGGCCCACCGGGAATATTTTTGCTGTTGCATGCCAAAAGCGGTGGGAGCGCGGGGGAAGGGGTTTGCGTGCACATGCGCGGGGGGGGCATTGAATTATGGGTGTGGGCACGCATGTGCACGACCCCTTCACGTGCTCCCCCGCTTTTGGCACACGATGGCAAAAAGGTTAGCCATCACTGACCTATACCATGGATGGACACCCACAACTTCTGGGGGCAAGCAGTTCCACGGGTTAATTGTCCTCACTGTTAGGAAGTTTCTCTTTAATTCTAGGTTGCTTCTCTCCTTGCTTAGTTTCCATCCGTTGCTTCTTGTCCTGCGTTCTGGTCCTTTGGAAAATAGGTTGACCCCGTCTTCTCTGTGGCAGCCCCTCAAATATTGGAAGACTGCTATCATGTTCTCCCTTTGCATTAAACTAGACAACCCGCCCCAGATATTTGCCAGAATTGAAAAACAAACCCAATTCCTACAACTGTTCTCTGTATGTTTTAGTATGTTTCATTAGATAGGGCCAGGGGTGAAATGCTCCCGGTTCGGACCAGATCGCCCGATCCGGTAGCGATGGAGGCGGGTGGTTCGGAGAACCGGTAGCAAAAATCCCTGCATCCCCACCCCCCATGCCCAGCTGAGTCGCGCGATCATCAGAGGCTTTTTTTTCTTTTAAAAGCCTCTGCCAATCAGGCAACACAGCTTGGATCGTCAGAGGCATTTAAAAGGAAAAAAAGCCTCTGCCGATCAGGCAACTCAGCTGGGATCGTCAGAGCCTTTTGAAAGCATTTTTTAACAACCTCTTCGCCGAAGAGGTTGTAGAAAAAATGGTTTTAAAAGTAAAAAAAAAAATTGGCCACACCCACCCAGTCACATTACCCCCCCCACGCCACGCCCACAGAACCGGTAGTAACAAATTTTAGATTTCACCAGTGGACAGGGCCCAGCATTCAAGTCCATCAAGATCCTTCGGCATGAGAAATAGGTTATTGGAGAACAATTATAATGTGTGAAGAATAAATTTGTGAACATGAAAAAAAACTTTCAATAAAATTCATTAGTCTGGAAAAGCACTGGCAAGCTCCTTCTGATGGTTCCCCCAGCGTTGCTTCGCACAGCTCTCTTTTCTAGACAAATAGAAATAGAATAACAGAGTTGGAAGGGATCTTGGAGGTCTTCTAGACCAACCCCCTTCTTAGACAGGAAACCCTCTAGCGGTGATGGGTCGCATGGAAACATGGCGTGCGCACGCTCGTCGGGGCCACACTCCGGAAAAGCCAAATGCACAAGTTCTAATGCACATGCGTACCCAACGATCAGCTGGACGGCACGCATGTGCACACCGGTTTTTGGCACTGCCACCCGCGCGAAGGACAGCTGATCATTGAGCGCACATGCGAGCCGGAAACTCAGAAGACAAACAGGCAAGGCCACGCGTGCTGGGTAACATGGCTTCACGTGCTACTTCGGGCACACGTGCCATCGGTTCGTCATCACGGCCCTATAGGATTTCTACAATCTCTGCATCTATTTTCATCTAGGATTTACGATTTTGGGAAATTAAAGCATGCCTCTGTAGTTCCGCGTGTCTTTTTCTGAATCTCTCGCCTTCTGCTTTATTCCTGTTTGTGTTACCACCGAGGAAGAAAGATAAATCTAATTTTTTAGGCTTTTTTTTTTTTCTGGCCATTTTCATAAACGATGATGGTTTTCTTGCAGTATTTTTTCTGGAATCACACTAACGAGGTGTCTCTAGTGCTCAGCCCCTCCTTTTAACATTCATGTTGTTATCACGATGTGACTCTTTTAGCATCTCTGAGTAGATAAAGTTAGGAACGGGTGCAAAAAAAAAAAAAGAAAAAAATTGAAGAGTTTGGTCCTTGAGTGTGGCAGGAGAAAAAGGCATTTGCATGAAAAGCCTCGAATTAGTCAAAGTGACAGAAGCAGATCTGGGAAGAGAAGAAGAAAAGAGAAAAAAAGAGGAATGATGAGCTCTATTTACGGGTTTCCTTGCCTCTTTGAAATAATGGTAGCATTTCCAAGCATCTTAAAATGTTTGCTTGGAATCCGACTTGATATACGGGGTGTAAAAAATGATAATTTCCACCAAAATAGAATAGAGGAGAAGTTTTGGAGGGGAAAAAATACAGTACACCACTGAAGAGGGAGGAACAGGGGGAAAAAATGGTGATACAGGAAGTCGTTGCCTTACAACAGTTCATTTAGTGACCATTTAAAGTTACAACGCCGCTGAAAAATGGGACTTATGACCATTTTTCACAGTTATGACCTTTGCTGTATTTTCCCCGTGATCAAAAATTTAGATACTTGGCAACTGGTTCATACTTATGACCGTTGCTTCCTCCCCAAAATTTTCCCAGCCATCATCTGTGACCTTAAACACCCAGAATTCTTCAGCCATCATCTGTGGCCTTCAACTCCCAGAATTCCTCCGCCATCATCTGTGGCCTTCAACTCTCAGAATTCCTCCGCCATCATCTGTGGCCTTCAACTCTCAGAATTCCTCCGCCATCATCTGTGGCCTTCACCTCCCAGAATTCCTCCATCATCATCTGTGGCCTTCAACTCCCAGAATTCCCCAGCCATCATCTGTGGCCTTCAACTCCCAGAATTTCCCAGCCATCATCTGTGGCCTTCAACTCCCAGAATTCCTCAGCCATCATCTGTGGCCTTCAACTCCCAGAATTTCCCAGCCATCATCTGTGGCCTTCAACTCCCAGAATTTCCCAGCCATCATCAGTGGCCTTCAACTCCCAGAATTTCCCAGCCATCATCTGTGGCCTTCAACTCCCAGAATTCCCCAGCCATCATCTGTGGCCTTCAACTCCTAGAATTCCTCAGCCATCATCTGTGGCCTTCAACTCCCCAAATTCCTCCGCCATCATCTGTGGCCTTCAACTCCCAGAATTCCTCCGCCATCATCTGTGGCCTTCAACTCCCAGAATTTCCCAGCCATCATCAGTGGCCTTCAACTCCTAGAATTCCTCAGCCATCATCTGTGGCCTTCAACTCCCAGAATTCCTCCATCATCATCTGTGGTCTTCAACTCCCAGAATTCCCCAGCCATCATCTGTGGCCTTCAACTCCCAGAATTTCCCAGCCATCATCTGTGGCCTTCAACTCCCAGAATTCTTCAGCCATCATCTGTGGCCTTCAACTCCCAGAATTTCCCAGCCATCATCTGTGGCCTTCAACTCCCAGAATTCCCCAGCCATCATCAGTGGCCTTCAACTCCCAGAATTCCTCCATCATCATCTGTGGCCTTCAACTCCCAGAATTCCCCAGCCATCATCTGTGGCCTTCAACTCCCAGAATTTCCCAGCCATCATCTGTGGCCTTCAACTCCCCAAATTCCTCCGCCATCATCTGTGGCCTTCAACTCCCAGAATTCCTCCATCATCATCTGTGGCCTTCAACTCCCAGAATTCCCCAGCCATCATCTGTGGCCTTCAACTCCCAGAATTTCCCAGCCATCATCTGTGGCCTTCAACTCCCAGAATTCCTCAGCCATCATCTGTGGCCTTCAACTCCCAGAATTTCCCAGCCATCATCTGTGGCCTTCAACTCCCAGAATTTCCCAGCCATCATCAGTGGCCTTCAACTCCCAGAATTTCCCAGCCATCATCTGTGGCCTTCAACTCCCAGAATTCCTCCGCCATCATCTGTGGCCTTCAACTCCTAGAATTCCTCAGCCATCATCTGTGGCCTTCAACTCCCCAAATTCCTCCGCCATCATCTGTGGCCTTCAACTCCCAGAATTCCTCCGCCATCATCTGTGGCCTTCAACTCCCAGAATTTCCCAGCCATCATCAGTGGCCTTCAACTCCTAGAATTCCTCAGCCATCATCTGTGGCCTTCAACTCCCAGAATTCCTCCATCATCATCTGTGGTCTTCAACTCCCAGAATTCCCCAGCCATCATCTGTGGCCTTCAACTCCCAGAATTCCTCAGCCATCATCTGTGGCCTTCAACTCCCCAAATTCCTCCGCCATCATCTGTGGCCTTCAACTCCCAGAATTCCTCCGCCATCATCTGTGGCCTTCAACTCCCAGAATTCCCCAGTCATCATCTGTGGCCTTCAACTCCCAGAATTCCCCAGCCATCATCTGTGGCCTTCAACTCCCAGAATTCCCCAGCCATCATCTGTGGCCTTCAACTCCCAGAATTCTTCAGCCATCATCTGTGGCCTTCAACTCCCAGAATTTCCCAGCCATCATCTGTGGCCTTCAACTCCCAGAATTCCCCAGCCATCATCTGTGGCCTTCAACTCCCAGAATTCCTCCATCATCATCTGTGGTCTTCAACTCCCAGAATTCCCCAGCCATCATCTGTGGCCTTCAACTCCCAGAATTTCCCAGCCATCATCTGTGGCCTTCAACTCCCAGAATTCCTCAGCCATCATCTGTGGCCTTCAACTCCCAGAATTTCCCAGCCATCATCTGTGGCCTTCAACTCCCAGAATTCCCCAGCCATCATCTGTGGCCTTCAACTCCCAGAATTCCTCAGCCATCATCTGTGGCCTTCAACTCCTAGAATTCCTCAGCCATCATCTGTGGCCTTCAACTCCCCAAATTCCTCCGCCATCATCTGTGGCCTTCAACTCCCAGAATTCCTCCGCCATCATCTGTGGCCTTCAACTCCCAGAATTCCCCAGTCATCATCTGTGGCCTTCAACTCCCAGACTTCCCCAGCCATCATCTGTGGCCTTCAACTCCCAGAATTCCCCAGTCATCATCTGTGGCCTTCAACTCCTAGAATTTCCCAGCCATCATCTGTGGCCTTCAACTCCCAGAATTCCTCAGCCATTATCTGTGGCCTTCAACTCCTAGAATTCCTCAGCCATCATCTGTGGCCTTCAACTCCCCAAATTCCTCCGCCATCATCTGTGGCCTTCAACTCCCAGAATTCCTCCGCCATCATCTGTGGCCTTCAATTCCCAGAATTCCCCAGTCATCATCTGTGGCCTTCAACTCCCAGAATTCCTCCGCCATCATCTGTGGCCTTCAATTCCCAGAATTCTCCAGTCATCATCTGTGGCCTTCAATTCCCAGAATTCCTCCGCCATCATCTGTGGCCTTCAATTCCCAGAATTCCCCAGCCATCATCTGTGGCCTTCAACTCCCCGAATTCCCCAGCCATCATCTGTGACCTTCAACTCCCAGAATTCCTCAGCCATCATCTGTGGCCTTCAACTCCTAGAATTCCTCCGCCATCATCTGTGGCCTTCAACTCCCCAAATTCCTCCGCCATCATCTGTGGCCTTCAACTCCCAGAATTCCTCCGCCATCATCTGTGGCCTTCAACTCCCAGAATTCCCCAGTCATCATCTGTGGCCTTCAACTCCCAGAATTCCCCAGCCATCATCTGTGGCCTTCAACTCCCAGAATTCCCCAGCCATCATCTGTGGCCTTCAACTCCCAGAATTCCCCAGTCATCATCTGTGGCCTTCAACTCCTAGAATTTCCCAGCCATCATCTGTGGCCTTCAACTCCCAGAATTCCTCAGCCATCATCTGTGGCCTTCAACTCCTAGAATTCCTCAGCCATCATCTGTGGCCTTCAACTCCCCAAATTCCTCCGCCATCATCTGTGGCCTTCAACTCCCAGAATTCCTCCGCCATCATCTGTGGCCTTCAATTCCCAGAATTCCCCAGTCATCATCTGTGGCCTTCAACTCCCAGAATTCCCCAGCCATCATCTGTGGCCTTCAACTCCCAGAATTCCCCAGTCATCATCTGTGGCCTTCAACTCCTAGAATTCCTCAGCCATCATCTGTGGCCTTCAACTCCTAGAATTCCTCAGCCATCATCTGTGGCCTTCAACTCCCCAAATTCCTCCGCCATCATCTGTGGCCTTCAACTCCCAGAATTCCTCCGCCATCATCTGTGGCCTTCAACTCCCAGAATTCCTCCGCCATCATCTGTGGCCTTCAATTCCCAGAATTCCCCAGTCATCATCTGTGGCCTTCAACTCCCAGAATTCCCCAGCCATCATCTGTGGCCTTCAACTCCCAGAATTCCCCAGTCATCATCTGTGGCCTTCAATTCCTAGAATTCCTCAGCCATCATCTGTGGCCTTTAACTCCCAGAATTCCTCAGCCATCATCTGTGGCCTTCAACTCCCCAAATTCCTCCGCCATCATCTGTGGCCTTCAACTCCCAGAATTCCTCCGCCATCATCTGTGGCCTTCAACTCCCAGAATTCCCCAGTCATCATCTGTGGCCTTCAACTCCCAGAATTCCCCAGCCATCATCTGTGGCCTTCAACTCCCAGAATTCCCCAGCCATCATCTGTGGCCTTCAACTCCCAGAATTCCCCAGCCATCATCTGTGGCCTTCAACTCCCAGAATTCCCCAGTCATCATCTGTGGCCTTCAACTCCTAGAATTTCCCAGCCATCATCTGTGGCCTTCAACTCCCAGAATTCCTCAGCCATCATCTGTGGCCTTCAACTCCTAGAATTCCTCAGCCATCATCTGTGGCCTTCAACTCCCCAAATTCCTCCGCCATCATCTGTGGCCTTCAACTCCCAGAATTCCTCCGCCATCATCTGTGGCCTTCAATTCCCAGAATTCCCCAGTCATCATCTGTGGCCTTCAACTCCCAGAATTCCCCAGCCATCATCTGTGGCCTTCAACTCCCAGAATTCCCCAGTCATCATCTGTGGCCTTCAACTCCTAGAATTCCTCAGCCATCATCTGTGGCCTTCAACTCCTAGAATTCCTCAGCCATCATCTGTGGCCTTCAACTCCCCAAATTCTTCCGCCATCATCTGTGGCCTTCAACTCCCAGAATTCCTCCGCCATCATCTGTGGCCTTCAACTCCCAGAATTCCTCCGCCATCATCTGTGGCCTTCAATTCCCAGAATTCCCCAGTCATCATCTGTGGCCTTCAACTCCCAGAATTCCCCAGCCATCATCTGTGGCCTTCAACTCCCAGAATTCCCCAGTCATCATCTGTGGCCTTCAATTCCTAGAATTCCTCAGCCATCATCTGTGGCCTTTAACTCCCAGAATTCCCCAGCCATCATCTGTGGCCTTCAACTCCTAGAATTCCCCAGCCATCATCTGTGGCCTTCAACTCCCAGAATTCCCCAGCCATCATCTGTGGCCTTCAACTCCCAGAATTCCTCCGCCATCATTTGTGGCCTTCAACTCCCAGAATTCCTCCGCCATCATCTGTGGCCTTCAACTGCCAGAATTCCTCCGCCATCATCTGTGGCCTTCAACTCCCAGAATTCCTCCGCCATCATCTGTGGCCTTCAACTCCCAGAATTCCTCCGCCATCATCTGTGGCCTTCAACTCCCAGAATTCCTCCTCCAGCATGGTGGCTGTGGAATTCTGGGAGTTGAAGTCCACAGATGTTGTGGAGTTGATTCTGGAGTTGAAGTCCACCATGCTGGCTGGGGAATTCTGGGAGTCGGTCTGAAATTCTTCAAGCTGCCAAGCTGGAGAAACACAATTCAGGGTTTAAAATCCAAAAAATAAATACCAGGCCGTTGACCACATAAAACATCCTGTTCCCAAAGTGAGTTCCTCTCCTCAATCCAAAGGCCACTGACGAAGATTGGCAGCTGCCACTGCTGCTGCTGAGATGCATGTTCCCCCTTCCCCGATCCCTTGTATCGCCCTTCTGCATTTTCTCCCCCTCCCAGCGCCGTGCGGCTCCCTAGGCGGTTGACAGATGGAAAAAAGGATTTGGGAAAGGGTTATTGTGCTCCGAAGCCATTACGCACCGTGCACTGTGCCAATCCTACACACGGCGTCTGTCGACAGAGAACGGTGGAATAGCGGGGGATCCGAGTTCCTGCCTTTTCGGTTTGGCTGAGTCTTTTCTGTTCATTTGGGCTGCGATGAGACAGGAGGGGTGCGGTGCGTTGGAGTGTGCCCCCCCTCCACTTCCCGGTGTATTTTTGCAGGCATCACAGGAAAACTGGGGGATGCGTTTAATGGAAAGAAGGACTAGGGGTGACATGATAGCAGTCTTCCGATATTTGAGGGGCTGCCCCAAAGAAGAGGGGGTCAAGCTATTCTCCAAAGCACCTGAGGGCAGGACAAGAAGCAACGGATGGAAACTCATCAAGGAGAGAAGCAACCTAGAACTAAGGAAGAGCTTCCTAACAGTGAGGACAATTAACCAGTGGAACAGCTTGCCACCAGAAGTTGTGGGTGCTCTATCACCGGAGGCTTTTAAGAAGAGACTGGCCAGCCACTTGTCTGAAATGGTAGGGGGATGGATTACTACAAGACTGCCAAATTCCCTCCCAACTCTGTTATTAAGGAAGGAGAATATTTGTAGCTCAGGCTTGGAATGAAGGGCCCTTGATGCTCACTGAGCTTGGTGGTTTTGTTTTGTAAACATTTCATGGCCCAACTAGGAATCATTATCAGTGCTAGAAGAGAGGGAGGTGTTGTGACCCAGGCCCAAGTAAGTAGTAGGAAAATCAGTCAGTGGAAAAAAAAGAAACAAACTTTATTCGAACAGCTGAGAATTACTTCATTCCCAGCGTCTTTCAACTCAATGAAAGCAAATTCCTCCCAACACAAATTCCTCAGTCCTATCGCAAACCTTGGTCCAGTTAGGCAAACTGCCAAAGACCTTTCATGGCAAACGTTCAGAAGTCCCGGATACAAAAATAAATACAAGACGTAGATGAAGGAGAAGACGAAACTACCAACATTGTTTTCCGGCAAAGCCCAAACTCCATTGCTGGTCTGTTTTAAGCCTTATGGGAGGGGCTAATCATCTCTTGGCCTTACTCCTGAGTTGTCCTTTTTGCTTGAGCTGCTATTGCCTTCTGGCAGCTCTTCTCATGCGTGCATTAGGAACAGGCTCCTCATGTTCCTCTGCCTCTCCTCTGTCAGCCTCTGGAGGCTCAGGAGTCCGCACCTCACTCCCCGGTGGCCCTGGCCCCATCTCTGCCTCCGACGCAGAGCCCTCATCCAGGCCTTCCCCAGCCTCCAGGACTTGCCCATGATCTTCCTCAGCCTCATCGCTGTCCGACTCCGCTGTCAGCTCCGCAGGCTGCTGGCGGACCACAACAGGAGGTTTGCTGAGAGGGAGGAGGAGGAGGAGGACGACTGTAGAGTCCTCAGTGCTCTCTGAGCTTGGTTGTTTTCTTGCAGATGTTTCATTACTCAAACTAGGTTACATCATTAGTGCTAGTAAAGCTACTCCATTACTGAGAGAGAGAAAAAAAAAAGAGAGATGGAAAAAAGGGAGAGAAAGAGAAATACATGCTTTGGGTCCTCCCATTCTCCCTCCCCACCCCCACCCACCCAAGTCTGCCAGCTTCCACACCTGTTTTTCCTGGGATAAATATTCATCGCTTCCAGCCAGCACAGGCTGATGAATTTCAAGCAGCCTGGAATTGTATTAATATATCTGGTTTGTTTTCCTGCCAGGCGAATATAAAGTTGGAACGGGATCATCTGGATTTTGAAATCGTTGGGAAAGTCGGGCGTTAGCTAATCAAATGGCGTGGCCCCCAGGACCAAAAAAAGAAAAGAAAAAAAAGGCATCAAATTTTATAAGCGCTGAGGGTACATTTCAGCCCAAGTTGTAAATCTGGAATCCTGACTTAATTAAAATTAAATCGCTTGGCATGTTGGCAGCTTTGCAAGGAACCTGTACAGGATTATTTGTCCTATATTTTAGTTCTGCTTTGACTGGATTTCCTTGAAGATCTAACATAGGCTTGTCCAATGTCCCAAAGGGGCTTTTTCAAGAGGTTTTTCTTGGGTTGTTCTTTTTTTCAACATCTTCTTTGAAGATAGTGTTGGAAGAAATCTCCTTCTAGGTTCTGCTCCAAGTGGGGAAAAAGACACTGGAGACATGGAGATTGCTTGGAAAGATGGTTTAATGGTGGACAGGATCACATGGCTTGAGTTCCTGAACAGAAAAGGGGCAGATACAGGGAGTTCTTGGGTTTTTATGCTCTCTCTGGCTCTGCACTTCCTGGGGCCCAAAAAGAGTATCCTGATTGGTTGTCAGACTCCCAGGGGGTGGGGGTCTTAGCTAGCCTTGCTGGCTGATGGTCACATGTGCTTCCCAGGTCACATGCTTCTCAGGTCACATGTGGTGAGTTTCTGCTGCTATTGTGTAGAGGGCTAATCCTATCTTTGTTGGATCTTGGGCAATTCCTACTATGGCTCTGCCTGAAGGAGGCAGATCTTTGTTATGTAGAATAGACTGGCCCAGGCCTTAATGGCCCATTGACAAAGGGTGGGGGCAGGAAGATGGGAGCTGCTTTAAAACATGCTTCTCCATTTCTCATCCAGGGAAATATAATATTCTGCCTTTTTCATATTTCCTAAAATATTTCACTCTTCCAGGAAAGGGGTGGGTGCTAACTTCCTACAAGGTTATGGTTGCCCCAAAGGTGTTTTTTCAAGAGGCAGCTGAACTTTCTGGTTTTTCTTTGAAGATGTTTTGCTTCTCATCGAAGAAGCTTCAGAGCTGAAAAAGCTTCTTGGATAAGAAGCGAAACGCCTTCGAAGAAAAACCAGGAAGTCCAGTTGCCTCTTTAAAAAAAAAAAGCACCTCTGAGACAGTGAAGGAGAAACTTCCTAACGGTGAGGACTATTAACCAGTGGAACAGAAGTTGCCTTCAGATGTTGTGGGCCCTTCATCGCTGGAGGTTTTTAAGAAAAGACTGGACAGCCATTTACTTTTATTTACTTTTATTTAATTTGTATACCGCCCTTCTCCCGAAGGACTCAGGGCCATTTGTCTGAAATGGTATTGGATCTCCTGCTTGAACAGAGGGTTGGACTAGAAGACCTCCAAGGTCCCTTCCGGCTCTATTCTGATTAAAAATAGAAGGGAGTTGCAGGATGTAAAAAGCGAGCAGGGAGGGGTGGATCCCTTTGATGTCACTTTCGGGGAACAATTCAGAGAGGTGAATGATGGTTGACATCAAGGTTTGCTTGGATCCAGGAGTTCTCAAGGCTTTGAAGGAAGGGTGTTGGGTTAGGAAGCACTTGAGGTACGGATCACTTGATTTGGAATATTGAGTGGGCCTCTGATCGAATTTAGGTTCTTGGGAGTTTTTTTGAAGGGATCAAAAGATCTGTAGCTCAGGGTTGAAATGAGGGCTCCTCGGGGTTCTCGGAGCTTCGTTGTATTTCTTGAAGGCGTTTCATGACCCAACTAGCTAACATCATCAATGCCAGAAGAGAATGAGATTTGTGCGGAGGGGAGGAGGAGGAGAGGGAGTGGGGAGGGAGAGGACTAGGAATGTGGGATCCTTGGTGCTCTCTGAGCTTGGTAGTTTTCCTGCAGATGTTTCAAGACCGAACTAGGGTACATCATCAGTGCTTGAAGGGAATGGAGTGGAGGAGGAGGAAGAGGAGGAAGAGGATTAGTATTGTGGGATCCTTGGTGCTCTCTGTGCTTGGTAGTTTTCCTGCAGACGTTTCAGGACCCAACTAGGGAATATCATCAGTGCTTGAAGGGAATGGAGTGGAGGAGGAGGAGGAGGAGGAGGAGGAGGAGGAGGAGGAGGAGGAGGAGGAGGAGGAGGAGGAGGATTAGTATTGTGGGATCCTTGGTGCTCTCTGTGCTTGGTAGTTTTCCTGCAGACGTTTCAAGACCCAACTAGGGAACATCATCAGTGCTTGAAGGGAATGGAGAAGAGGAGGAGGAGGAGGAGGAGGAGGAGGAGGAGGATTATTGTGGGATCCTTGGTGCTCTCTGAGCTTGGTAGGTTTCCTGCAGACATATTATGACTCAAGGTCCCTCCCAGCTCTATTCTGATGGATTCAGTCTTGCTCATTCTCACATACCTGCACAGCCTGAGACTGTAGGTCTAGCTGTATTCTCCTGAGGCTGAATTTTGCTGCTCCTTTCTCTCTAATGTTATAAAACCTCTTCAAGTTCTAAACGAAGGTCAGTAACGGACAGGGAAGAGGTAATAAACTGAAGTTGCGTCTAGGCATGGCAGAATTTGCCGGGGGGGGGGGGGGTCCATTGATTGAAAAGCAGGTCAGGAAGAAGATGTTCAATCCGCATTTCTCAAGAGCCCAGTGTTGGCGACAATGTTCAGGAAAGTTGGGTTTTAACTGCCCTCTAGAGTTTGCTTGCAAGGAGAAAATAAATGCATCCATAAATTGCATTCATGTGTCCGTGCACCCCGCAAACAGCCATAAATGCAGGCCATTTGCCGAGCTTCCAAAATGCGATCTCATGACTTGTCGGTGGGAGAGCTGTCAGAACATTTACTGCTTGAACAGGGGGTTGGACTAGAAGACCTCCAAGGTCCCTTCCAGCTGTATTCTGATTATATTATTATTATTATTATTATTATTATTATTATTATTATTATTATTATTATTATTATTATTATTATTATTATTTTAATTTTGATTTATATGCTGCCCTTCTCCGGAGACTCAGGGCGGCTTACAAGGCGTTAAGCAATAGCCTTCATACTTTTGTATATTTTATACAAAGTCAGCTTATTGCCCCCACAATCCGGGTCCTCATTTTACCTACCTCGGAAGGATGGAAGGCTGAGTCAACCTTGAGCCTGGTGAGATTTGAACTTGCAGTAATTGCAGGCAGCTGGTGTTACTTAACAGCACTTTAGTCTGCTGCGTCACCAAGGCTCTATTCTATTCTATTCTATTCTACTCTACTCTACTCTACTCTACTCTACTCTACTCTACTCTACTCTACTCTACTCTACTCTACTCTACTCTACTCTACTCTACTCTACTCTACTCTACTCTACTCCTGTTCTGTTCTATTCTATTCTGTTCTATTCTATTCTATTCTGATATTGAGACTCTAGAAAGAGCATCGAGAAGAATAACAATAGTAATTAAAGGACTGTAGGCTAAAACTAAGGTTGAATAGTTGCAGGAACTGGGTATGTCTAGTTTCATGAAAAGAAGGACCAGGGGAGACATGATCCCAATATCTAAGCAGCTAGCACAAAGAAGTGGGAGTCAAGATGTTCTCCAAAGCACCTGAAGGCAAGGACAAGAAACAGTGGGTGGAAACTCACCAAGGAGAGAAGCAACCTGGAAGTAAGGGAAAATTTCCTGACAATGAGAACAATTAGCCAGTGGAACTGCCTGCCTCCAGAAGTTGTGGGTGCTCCATCACTGGAAGTTTTCAAGAAGAGACTGAACAACCATTTGTCTGAAACGGTACAAGGTCTCCTGCTTGAGCAGGGGGTTGGACTAGAAGACCTCCAAGGTCCCTTCCAACTCCGTTAATCTGTCATTCTCCAAGTCGTCGTCCATCCCTTTGCTTCAATTCTGCATTGTGTGTTCCATCAAATTGTGGGAGGGGACAGGGGTGGGTGGGTGGGTGGGACACGACAGAACGGTTGTCAGTATTTCTGAGCTGGCTTTCGGAGTTGCTTTGTTGCCTTGTGAATGTTCAGATTCCCTGTTTGTGTGAGGTTACCCTGCAATTTACGAGCGTCGCATGATAATGTAATAGCGCGATTTGGATTCCTGGCTGTCTAGATGGACATGGGGGGGGTGATTGATTTAATGCTTTGTTTTTGATGAGGTTCCTGATGATGTCACATTTATCTTGATTATTTATCTTGCCGGCTATTAACCCAAGGTAGTGATTTGGGAAATGGCGCATTACTACACAATTGATGTCAGCTGAGCGGTTTGTAAAGATTACAAATAAAAAGATAAAGAAATGAGGATGGGTGAGTCTCGGGTTAAAAGGCCTTGATGATCAACATCCCCGGTGTAAGTTGTTTGCTCATTTTCATGCTGCGCTTCCTTTGTGGCTTGCCTTGAATTTCTCTTTATTTATGAACACCAGACAAGAAAAATTATCCTTCTTGGTCAAGACAAGGCCTGTCCTTTCCATATGCAGTGGCAATGTGGAACAACATTGTTATTGCAAGGAGTTTAGTGATGCATTTTAATTTTTCCTGCCTATCAATCAATCAATCAATCAGAATAGAACTGGAAAAGGCACCTTGGAAGTCTTCTAATCCAGGGGTGAAATGTAAAATTTGTTCCTAACGGGTTCTGTGGGCGTGGCTTGGTTGGGGAGGGGTGGTCATGTGACTTGGTGGGCGTGGCCAACTTTTTTTTTTTTTTTAACTTTTCAAAGCATTTTTTTAACCACCTCTTCGGCCAAGAGGTTGCAGAAAAAAATGCTTTGAAAAGCCTCTGAGGATCTCAGCTGAGCTGCGCGATCATCAGAGGCTTTTTTTTTTTTTAACTTTTCAAAGCATTTTTTTCTAATGCTTTGAAAAGCCTCTGCCGATCAGGCAACTCAGCTGGGATTTGTCAGAGAGGCTTTTTAAAAAAATGCCTCTCTGCTGATCAGGCAACTCAGCTGGGATTGTCAGAGACTTTTCAAAGCATTTTTTTTTTACCACCTCTTCGGCCAAGAGGTTGCAGAAAAAAAATGCTTTGAAAAGCCTCTGAGGATCTCAGCTGAGCTGCGCGATCATCAGAGGCTTTTTTTTTTTTTTACTTTTAAAAGCATTTTTTCGTCGGAAGAGGTTGTAGAAAAAATGCTTTTAAAAGTAAAAAAAAAAAAAAAAGCCTCTGATGATCGTGCGGCTCAGCTGGGCATGGTGGGAGGGGGGCGCAGGGATTTTTGCTACCAGTTCTCCGAACCACCCACCGCCATTGCTACCGGATCGGGCGATCCAGTCCGAACCGGCAGCATTTCACTCCTGTTCTATCCAACTCCCTGCTCAAGCAGGAGACATCTATGCCAATGATGGCTAACCTTTTCCGGACCGAGTGCCCAAAGCGCATGCATCAAATCCCCAAAATGCAATGTGTGCGTGGCCCCCGCACACTCCCTTGCACATGAGTGTGCCCCCCACAAATGCCCCACCCTCCCATGCATGCGTGTTCCCCACACACACGAGTGCCACCCCCGTGCATGCACGGTAGAGACCCGAAGAGTAGCTGGCCAGCGGGAGACACGTGTACATGTGTGATGGAGCTGAACTGGGATGACGGCTCATGTGCCCACAGAGAGGGCACTACGTGCCACCTCTGGCATGCGTGCCATCAGTTTGCCATCACGTCTCTCTGTTATTTCAGACAAATGGTCGTCCAATGTCTTCTTAAAAACCTCCAGCGATGAAGCACCCACAACTTCTGGTGGCAAGATGTTCCACTGGTTAATTGCCCTCACTGTTAGGAAGTTTCTCCTTCATTCCAGGTTGCTTCTCTCTCCTTGATTAGTTTCCATCCGTTGTTTCCTGTCTTCTGCTTGGTTTGGAAAATAAGTTGACTCCCCTTCTTCTTTGGGGCAGCCCCTTAGATATTGTAACACTGCTATCGCGTGTCCACTCTAGTCCAGGGGTGAAATCCAGCAGGTTCTGACAGGTTCTGAAGAACCAGTAGTGGAAATTTTGAGCAGTTCGGAGAACCGGCAAATACCACCTCTGGCTGGTCCCAGAGTAGGGTGGGAATGGGGATTTTGCAGTATCCTTCCCCTGGAGTGGGGAGGGAATGGGGATTTTGCAGTATCCTTCCCCTGGAGTGGGGAGGGAATGGAGATTTTGCAATATCCTTCCCCTGGAGTGGGGAGGGAATGGGGATTTTGCAGTATCCTTCCCCTGGAGTGGGAGGGAATGGGGATTTTGCAGTATCCTTCCCCTGGAGTGGGG
>JAXLNS010000003.1:5239225-5341725 GCA_037215915.1 Pantherophis vulpinus
TGATCATGTGGCAATGGGATGCTATAACTCGACTTACGACCACAATGGAGCCTAACATTTCTGTCGTTAAGTGAGACGTTTCAGTGAGTTTTGCCCCGTTTTTCCACCTTCCTTGCCAGAGTTGTTCAGTGAATCGCTCCAGTTGATAAGTTAGTGACCCGGTTGTTAAGTGAATCTAGCTTCCCCATTGACTTTGCTTGTTGGAAGGTCGCAAAGGGGATCACATGACTCTGAGACACAGCGACCGTCATAAATATGAATTGGTTGCCGAGTGTGTGAATTTTAATTTCAACAGTGAAAACCAGGGTGGATTTGATTTAAATCGAGTTGATTTAAATCACAATTTAAATCATGATTTAAATCACTAGTAAAAAGGCTTGATTTAAATCAACTCGATTTAAATCATAATTTTTAAAGAGTGACTGTCATCTCTGCTACTCCTTTGACCCGCTGTTGACTCACCGATAGTCCCAGTGTTGCAGAATATACAGCCTCCTGCTACATAACTAAGCTCCGTTTCATGCTGAATAAACTAAATTATTTATGTATCTTAAATAGAAAACTATCTTACGATAGATTTTTACCCCAAAAGTTTTTTATTAAAATAAATTCGATAAAAATCAAAAAAATCCGATTTAAATCAAAAAAATCTGATTTTTGTGATTTTAAAAAAAATCATTGATTTTTATCCACCCTGGTGAAAACCGGTCATACGTCCCAGCCAACATAGCTGGAATTATGGACTACAGTAACTATGGACCTTGGGCGCTTTAAGACTTGTGGACTGCAAATCCCAGAATTCCCCATCCAGCATGGCTGGCTGAGGAATTCTGGGAGTTGAAGTTTACAAGTCTGCTGGCTGAGGATTTCTGGAATTATATTGGCAGAGCAGAGTGACTTCGGTTTAGGTTAATCCAGTGGGGAAATCCAGTTTTTTTTTTACTACTGGTTCTGTGGTGGGTGTGGCTTGGTGGCGTGGCAGGGGAAGGATATTGCAAAATCTCCATTCCCTCCCCACTCCTGGGGGAAGGATATTGCAAAATCTCCATTCCCTCCCCACTCCAGGGGAAGGATACTGCAAAATCCCCATTCCCTCCCCACTCCAGGGGAAGGATACTGCAAAATCTCCATTCCCTTCCCACTCCTGGGGGAAGGATATTGCAAAATCTCCATTCCCACCCCACTCTGGGACCAGGCAGAGGTGGTATTTTCTGGTTCTCCAAACTGCTCGAAATTTCCACTACCGGTTCTCCAGAACCTGTCAGAACCTGCTGGATTTCACCCCTGGGTTAATCTGAAGTTTGTGTGTGTGTGGTGAAATCAATCGGAGGAACCAAGTTAGCAAATTTATAATTCAACCCAGGAAAAGAATTAATCTGGGAGGCGAGTTCAATTTGTCATGTGAAACCAGCAATTGATTTACAGTTCAGAAAAGCATTTGTGGTTGTGTCTTTGTTACTGTTGGAATTAAAATCTGGTCCGGTTCCAAGCCGGGAGAAAGACGCTGAAAATAAAATGGCTGCATGGAAAGAAGGTGTCTGTTTATTTAGATGCCAGAAACTTTAGTGACAGCAGCCTGTTTTCTGGGGTAGCTGACCAATTGGCTGGGTGAGTGGATGGATTTTTATAGGGTCCTGGGGTTTTGTCATTGAGATGCTCCAGAGGAGTTGTGCAATGTAGTGAGCCTTGTGTCTTTTACTATTTCAATCAATAAGTTTATTTATTTGTTTATTTATTTATTTATTTATTTTTATTTCTATACCGCCCTTCTCCTGCGGGACTCAGGGCGGTGTACAGCCGAGATAAAACATTGCATATAAAATTTAAAAACAGTTTAAAAAACAATTAAATAATTTCGGCCCAAGATTTAAAAACAATAGGTTTTTAAATAGGTTTTAATAGGTTAATCCTATTATGTCCTAAAGGTCATGTCCTGTCCTTGGAGCTGGGGGGAGGGGGCGAGGGGTGCAAATTCTTAATCCCATCAGCTCCAGCCTTCCCTGGGAGCTGTGGCGGGTGGCGTTTTGTTTATGAATAGGATGGCCTGGATTTCTGTAAATGGATACTAACTGGAGCATTCCAGTTTTCTCAACAGATCCAAGAGTATTTCCTTCATAAAATTTAACTGTTGGAGGGACTGTCTGCTAGTGGAGGGAAATGAATGATTTCATCCAAGAAAGTCTTTCTGGTGGAGAAGAATAGAATAGGGAAGGGAGGGGAGGGGAGGGGAGGGGAGGGGAGGAGAGGAGAGGAGAGGAGAGGAGAGGAGAGGAGAGGAGAGGAGAGGAGAGGAGGAAGGGACCTTGGAGGTCTTCTAGTCCAACCCCCTGCTCAAGAAGGAAACTCTTTCAGACAGATGACTGTCCAATCTCTTCTTAAAAACCTCCAGTGTTGGAGCATTCACAACTTCTAGTGGCAAGTTGTTCCACTGATTAATTGTTCTAACTGTCAGGAAATTCCTCCTTAGTTCTAAGTTGCTTCTCTCCTTGATTAGCGCTGACTTCCTACCTACATTATGTCCTGTTATTAAATTTATATGCTGCCTATCTCCCTCTGCAAAAGCGTCTCTGGGCAGCTAAAATTGAAAATCCTCACTAGAGAAATTACGAATATTTTCTCCCTTGTCGCCGTAGTGGTTACCCAGCTCAAAGGCTGACGCTTCAAAAGTTCTTCCTTAAAAAGCCCAGACTGGCAATTGCAGCCTTGCTGCATCTCGATTCCCAGCTCCAAATATTTTTCCTCCCGAAATCTGTAAAAAAAACGAATGAAGGGAAAAAAAAAAAACTCTTTTTATGTCTGCTGAAACAGACGCGCCTTTCCTGTTATCCCTGAATGTTCCTGCGAGGGAGCAGCTGCGCGAGCAAATTAGACCCGTTTCGACAGCCGACGATGCGCCATATGCCAGGGCCCCAAATTTAATATTTAATTTTTATGTAATCATCACACGCCTGTTGCCATGGCGCCTGAGTAAACTGTGGAAATTGAAAAGGCCAAATTCAGGATCGCTCCGTCTCTCTGCCCCCCCCACTGGTGTTTCCCCCTCCCCCCCAAAGTACAGGTAGTCCTCAACTTACGACCACAATTGAGCCCAAAATTTATGTGGCTAAGCGAGACATTGGTGAAGTTGAGTTTTGCCCCCGTTTTACGACTTTGCTTGCCACCGTTGCTAAGTGAATCGATACAGTTGTTAAGTTAGTATAATACGGTTGTTCAGTGAATCAGGCTTTGCTTGCCGGAAGGTCGCAAAAGAGGATCACGTGACCCAGGGACGGTGCGACCGTCATAAATATGAAACAGTTGTCCAGCATCTGAATGTAAATCTTGGGGATGCTGCGATGGTCGTAAGTCTGAAAAATAGGGGAAAGTCACTTTTTTTCAGTGACGTCGTAACTTCGAACGATGCTTCACTAAGTGAGCTGTTGTAAGTCAAGGACTACCTGTAGAAAACACCTCTTGGTGTACTCGACTTACAACAGTTTGTTTAGTGACCGTTCAAAGTTGCAAGGGCTTTGGAAAAAAGGACTTATGACCGTTTTTCACACTTACGACGGTTGTGGCATCCCCATGGTCACGTGATCAAAATTCAGACGTTTGGCAACTGACTCGTATTTATGACGGTTGCAGTGCCTCAAGGTCACGTGATTCCCTTTCGCGACCTTCCAACAAGGAAGGAAGGAAGGAAGGGGGGAAGGAAAAAGAAGAGAAGGAAGGAAGGAAAGAAGGAAGAAAGAAAGGAAAGAAGGAAAGAATGAAGAAAAGAAAGGAAGAGGGAAGGAAAAAGAAGAGAAGGAAAGAAGGAAGAAAAGAAAGAATAAAGGAAAGAAAGGAAGAGGGAAGGACAAATAGAATAGAACAGAGTTGGAAGGGACCTTGGAGGTCTTTTAGTCCAACCCTCTGCTTAGGCAGGAAACTTCAGACAAATGGTTAAAAAGAAGGGAAGGAAGGAAGGAAGGAAGGAAGGAAGGAAGGAAGGAAGGAAGGAAGGAAGGAAAGAGAAGAGAAGGAAGAAAGGAAAGAAGGAAGGAAGGTTGATTAATGTCGAGGAAGGAAGGTTCATTTGGGAGGGAGGGAAGGGAGTTTCAGGAAGGAAGGAAGGAAGGAAGGAAGGAAGGAAGGAAGGAAGGAAGGAAGGAAGGAAGGAAGGAAGGAGATTATAATGAGAGTAAGGGAGGATCTGAGGGAAGTCCTGCCTTAGCTCTTGGCCACCACAGGTGCCCCCATCACAAGTGACGTCGAGCTGGCCAGCCGCCCCCCCCCCCCCACCGAAGTCAAACACAACCCTGATGTAGCCCTCAATGAAATGGAGTTTGCCACCCCTGGTGGAGGGTCTCCTCCTTCAGCCAGGCTCACTTCAGGGTTGGCAGCTGGATTAAAAGACCTCCCAAAGTCACAACTAAGTTCTGTTATTGTATTTCACCTCCACTGGCTACTTTCCAACAATCGTCACCTTCATAAAATCCTTATCCAGGCCTGGAAGTTTGGTCTTGCATTCGTTAATAAAAACAATAACAGCAGAGGGTAAATTAAAATAATAATAATAATAATAGGCGATTATACGGGCAATTAATTTTAATTAATCCACGCTGGTTATCACCTTCCTTCCTTCCTTCTTTCTCTTCCTCCTTTCCATTCTGACTTTGGCTGGCTCTCTAGATATACGCATGCAGCTAGTTCTCGACTTACGACCACAATTCAGCCAAGCGAGATAGTTGTTAAGTGAGTTTTGCCCCGTTTTACGACCTTTCGTGCCACGGTGAATGGTTGCAGTTATTAAATTAGTAACCTGGTTAAGTGATTCTGGCCTCCCCATTAACTCTGCTTGTCAGAAGGTCGTAAAAAGGGGATCATACGATCCCGGGGCACCACAACTGTCGTAAATGTGAGTCAGTTGTGAAACGTCTGAATTTTGACGACGTGGCCATGGGGAAGCTGCAAGGGTCATAAACGGGGGTGAAATCCAGCAGGTTCTGACAGGTTCTGGAGAACCGGTAGCGGAAATTTTGAATCGTTTGGAAAACCGGCAAATGCCACCTCTGGCTGGCCCCAGAGTGGGGTGGGAATGGGGATTTTGCAGTATCCTTCCCCTGGAGTGGGGTGGGAATGGAGATTTTGCAGTATCTTTCCCCCTGGAGTGGGGTGGGAATGGGGATTTTGCAGTATCCTTCCCCCAGGAGTGGGGAGGGAATGGGGATTTTGCAGTATCCTTCCCCCAGGAGTGGGGTGGGAATGGAGATTTTGCAGTATCCTTCCCCCTGGAGTGGAGAGGGAATGGAGATTTTGCAGTATTCTTCCCCAGGAGTGTGGTGGGAATGGAGATTTTGCAGTATCCTTCCCCCTGGAGTAGAGAGAGAATGGAGATTTTGCAATATCCTTCCCCCAGGAGTGGGGAGGGAATGGGGATTTTGCAGTATCCTTCTCCTGCCACGCCCACTAAGCCACGCCCAAAGAACCGGTAGTAAAAAAATTTGGATTTCACCACTGGTGGTAAGTGTGAAAAATGGTCACAAGTCAATTTTTTCAGTGCCCTTGTAACTTCGGTCACTAAGCGAACTGTTGTATGTTGAAAACTACCTGTATGTATACGTACACTCCTACGCAAGTGTGACACACACACACACACATATTGGGGGAGGCATATGGCATCCTCGCAACTGGTTTCTGTCAAAATTGTCCAGATGGGAAAAATGAGTATTAATGTGAGATTTCTGTCAGGTATTTGATAAATAGGTAGAAAGGTAGGACTGAGTGATTGATTGCTTTTCTCTTCCTTTTGGGTGAAGACATTCTAATAATAAATATAGAGTTACTTTCCTCTGGGAAATAAAATATTAAATTTAAATTTTAATTAAAATAAACCTGCCCTGGGATTTATGATGGCTGTTTTCTCAACCTTGCCAACTTGAAGCCGCGTGGACTTCAACTCCCAGAATTCCACAGTCAAAATTCATGGACTCCCAGAATTCCACAGCCTGCCCCCCCCATGCCCAGCTGAGCCACGCAATCATCAGAGGCTTTTTTAAAATTATTTTTGAAAGCATTTTTTTCTACCACCTCTTCGGCCGAAAAAAATGCTTTTAAAAGTAAAAAAAAGAAGACTCTGATGATCGCGCGGCTCAGCTGGGATCGTCAGAGGCTTTTAAAAGCATTTTTTTCTACAACTTCTTCGGCCGAAAAAAATGCTTTTAAAAGTAAAAAAAAAAGACTCTGATGATTGTGCGGCTCAGCTGGGATCGTCAGAGGCTTTTAAAAACATTTTTTTCTACAACTTCTTCGGCCGAAAAAAATGCTTTTAAAAGTAAAAAAAAAAGACTCTGATGATTGTGCGGCTCAGCTGGGATCGTCAGAGGCTTTTAAAAGCATTTTTTTCTACAACTTCTTTGGCCGAAAAAAAATGCTTTTAAAAGTAAAAAAAAAGACTCTGATGATCGTGCGGCCCAGCTGGGATCGTCAGAGGCTTTTAAAAGCATTTTTTTCTACAACCTGTTCGGCTGAAAAAAAAATGCTTTTAAAAGTAAAAAAAAAAGACTCTGATGATCGTGCGGCTCAGCTGGGATCGTCAGAGGCTTTTAAAAGCATTTTTTTCTACAACTTCTTCGGCCGAAAAAAAATGCTTTTAAAAGTAAAAAAAAAAGACTCTGATGATCGTGCGGCTCAGCTGGGATCGTCAGAGGCTTTTAAAAGCATTTTTTTCTACAACTTCTTCGGCCGAAAAAAATGCTTTTAAAAGTAAAAAAAAAAGACTCTGATGATTGTGCGGCTCAGCTGGGATCGTCAGAGGCTTTTAAAAGCATTTTTTTCTACAACTTCTTTGGCCGAAAAAAAATGCTTTTAAAAGTAAAAAAAAGACTCTGATGATCGTGCGGCCCAGCTGGGATCGTCAGAGGCTTTTAAAAGCATTTTTTTCTACAACCTGTTCGGCTGAAAAAAAAATGCTTTTAAAAGTAAAAAAAAAAGACTCTGATGATCGTGCGGCTCAGCTGGGATCGTCAGAGGCTTTTAAAAGCATTTTTTTCTACAACTTCTTCGGCCGAAAAAAAATGCTTTTAAAAGTAAAAAAAAAAGACTCTGATGATCGTGCAGCTCAGCTGGGATCGTCAGAGGCTTTTAAAAGCATTTTTTTCTACAACCTGTTCGACTGGAAAAAAATGCTTTTAAAAGTAAAAAAAAAAAACCCTGTGATGATCGCATGGCTCAGCTGGGATCATCAGAGGCTTTTAAAAGCATTTTTTTCTACAACCTCTTCGGCCAAAGAGGTTGTAGAAAAAATGCTTTTCAAAGCCTCTGACGATCCCAGCTGAGTTGCCTGATCGTCAGAGCCTTTTAAAAGCATTTTTTTCTACAACTTCTTCGGCCGAAAAAAAATGCTTTTAAAAGTAAAAAAAAAAGACTCTGATGATCGTGCGGCTCAGCTGGGATCGTCAGAGGCTTTTAAAAGCATTTTTTTCTACAACTTCTTCGGCCGAAAAAAATGCTTTTAAAAGTAAAAAAAAAAGACTCTGATGATTGTGCGGCTCAGCTGGGATCGTCAGAGGCTTTTAAAAGCATTTTTTTCTACAACTTCTTTGGCCGAAAAAAAATGCTTTTAAAAGTAAAAAAAAGACTCTGATGATCGTGCGGCCCAGCTGGGATCGTCAGAGGCTTTTAAAAGCATTTTTTTCTACAACCTGTTCGGCTGAAAAAAAAATGCTTTTAAAAGTAAAAAAAAAAGACTCTGATGATCGTGCGGCTCAGCTGGGATCGTCAGAGGCTTTTAAAAGCATTTTTTTCTACAACTTCTTCGGCCGAAAAAAAATGCTTTTAAAAGTAAAAAAAAAAGACTCTGATGATCGTGCAGCTCAGCTGGGATCGTCAGAGGCTTTTAAAAGCATTTTTTTCTACAACCTGTTCGACTGGAAAAAAATGCTTTTAAAAGTAAAAAAAAAAACCCTGTGATGATCGCATGGCTCAGCTGGGATCATCAGAGGCTTTTAAAAGCATTTTTTTCTACAACCTCTTCGGCCAAAGAGGTTGTAGAAAAAATGCTTTTCAAAGCCTCTGACGATCCCAGCTGAGTTGCCTGATCGTCAGAGCCTTTTAAAAGCATTTTTTTTTTTTTTACAACCTCTTCGGCCAGAGAGGTTGTAGGAAAAATGGTTTTAAAAATAAAAATAAAAAGTTGGCCATGCCCACCCAGTCACATTACCCCCACCCACCAAGCCACGCCCACAAAACCGGTAGTAACAAATTTTACATTTCACCACTGATTCTGTTCCTTTCCCCACTACCCGTCTTCTGAAGGGTTTTTCCAGCTTTCCTTATCAGCTAATCAGACGCTGATTAAATTTTTCTATCCTGAGCAATTCAAGCCCGCACCGGGGCTGCAGGCAAACTGATTGCTTCTTATTTTCTTCAAAAAACACCACTTGCAAATTTACTCAGTTTGACCCCGGATCCGGCATCTTTACGGATGAAGATGAGGTTGGTTGCAAAACAAAACGAACTGTTCCTTTTAAGACGTTCGGAGTCCCCCCGGCATCAAACCTCGGTTAGTCGTGACTAATGCCTTCCTTGGTTTTACGAGATTCTCCGGGGCAGCTGAAATGCAGAGTCTTCTAAAAAGACATATATATATATATATATATTTGGTCCTTAATTATGGCTCTCGGGGTTAGCTGAGTTTGGATGTCACAAAATTTGTACAGTTCTGCTTTAGAGTGAAATGTTTTTTTGGCCGGGGGTGGGGAAAGTTTTTTTTTTAAGCCGCTCTTACACTTCGTCCAGCGTTTCGCGACTTCAGCAAACTTAAAATTTCTGGGCGATGGGTTGGTCCTCGATTTACGGCCACAGTGGAAACCAACATGTTTGTTGCTAAGCGAGACAGTTGAGTTTTGCTCCGTCTTCTTGCCAGAGTTGTGAAGTGAATTCATTGCAGTTGTTAAATTAAACAGAATAACAGAGTTATGGAAGGGACCTTGGAGGTCTTCTAGTCCAACCCGCTGCCTAGGCAGGAAACCTTACACCACTTCAGACAAATAGTTATCCAACATCTTCTTAAAAACCTCCAGTGTTGGAGCATTTACAACTTCTGGAGGCAAGGAGTTCCCCTGGTTAATTGTTCTCGTTGTCAGGAAATTTCTCCTTAGTTTTAGGTTGCTTCTCTCCTTGGTTAACAACCCAATTGTTAAGTGAATCTCGTTTTCCCGTTGACTTTGCTGGTCAGGTCGCAAAAGGGGATCGCGTGACTCCCTGCCCCCCAATCGTCATAAATATGAGTCAGTTGCCAAGCATCTGAATTTTGATCAGATGACTACGGGGGATTCTGCAATGGTCATGAGTGCAAGAACCGTTGGAAGTTCCTTTTTTTCAGTGCTGTCATAACTTTGAACGGTCACTAAATGGATGGTTGTAAATCTGTACAGGTAGTCCTCGATTTACGATCACAATTGTGCCCCACAAAGTGCTGTGGTTAAGTGAGATATTTGTTAAATGAGTTTTGCCCCGTTTTTACGATCTTTCTTGTGGTTGTAAAGTGAATCGCTGCAGTCGGTAAGTGAGTAACCTGGTTGTTAAGTGAATCTGGCTTCCCCCTTGACTTTGCTCATTGGAAGGTCTCAAAGGGGAATCACGTGAGCCTGGGACACTGTCACAAATATGAATCAATTATCGAAGCATCCAAATTTTGATCATTTGACCATGAATTATGCTGTAATGCCAAAACGTTCGTATGTGAAAAATGGCCATGTCGCTTTTTTCAGTGCTGTTGTAACTTCCAACGGTCATTAAACAAACGGTTGTAAGTTGAGGACTGCCTGTACTAAAGATTATTCCATTCGGTGTCCCCTGAATTATTTTTCTCTGTTTAACAGTCCGCTGTTTAATTTGACAGTAATGAAATTACAATGGTGGACCAGAATTTTGGAGAGGGTCAAAATAGAAATTAACCATCACTTTCACCTCTAGAGTCGTCTTTAAATGGGGTGGAAATTAGTACCCGACGTGATCTTGATTTTGGTGCGATGCTTTTTCGTATTGTGAAATACGAATACGATAGCAACAACTTGTTGGCGGAACTGTCAGTCTTAAAGATAAAAGAATTGGTCAGTCTGCTTTCGTTGTTTAAAACGAGAATATTGTCCAAACCGACAGCCACTGGGCTGTAGAAATTTAACCATTGGGCCTCATTTTGTACCGTTTTTAGTGAGAATATCTGTGTGATATTTGATCCTTCAAGCATCACTGCAAAGCATTTGTCCGCTAAATTTGCACAAGAAGCTGGCTGGGGTTTATAAGAGTTGTAGTCCAAGTCAGACCAGGATTGCTCAACCTTGCCAACTTTAAGACATGTGGACTTCTACAGCCAGCATTTGTGGACTCCCAGAATTCCACCGCCAGCATTCATGGACTCCGAGTCCCAGAATTCCACAGCCAGCTGTCAGCACTTCAACCTGCATTTACTCTAGTGCTGACATAAGAAGGAGAAGCGGAGCCGTCTGGAAAGGGACGTTTGACTTTTCACCTACTTATTTTCCCTGGAGATAATATCCCCTAGGAGATGGGATGGGAGGGGGGAAATTCCTTTGAGCTGGAGCAGTAGATTAGGGGTAGAGTGACTTGGAAGATGGCCAATGAGTGCAGGGGAGTGGGGAACGGAAAGGGAGGGTTTTGGGGCTGGAAGTCAGTGTTGGCTTCGTTTGGAGTCGGGTTAGAATGCCGTGCTTAATAAATAGGAGTTTTTCTTCAAAGACTTTGTTTGAAATGCAATTTATTTGAGACGACCTCGAAACTTGACACCAGTGTTCATGGACTCTGAATCCCAGAATTTCACCGCCAGCATTCATGGACTCCGAGTCCCAGAATTCCACCACCAGCGTTCATGGACTCCGAGTCCCAGCATGCAGGCTGGAAAATTCTGAGACTTGAAATTTGAAAAGTTGGCAAGATTGAGCGATTCCGGCCTAAGCCTCTGGATGAGATGAATATGGGAACTGACAGGCGATGACTGCGGGAAAAGTAGCCGAGTCCATCAGACGATTATGAACTATTTATTGTACAGTGGATAAATTATTAACAAGGAATGGAAGTCGGAATAGATTTTTTTCTTTTTTTCTGGGAGCAGAAGAAGAGCCGCCAGATTTCTGATGGAAATGCTTTAAAAGGAGAGCAGACAAATTCGTCCAATATGAAGAATGTCACAGTCAGTCGTTGCGGTGCCTGTTTGGTATCCCGATATCAAAGAAATTCGGGTCTTCGTTTAGAGACTGGGGTTGGGGGGGGGATAGGAGGGGAGGACAGTTGATCTGGGAGGGAGGGAGAGAAGAAGAAAGGAAGGGAAGGGAAGGGAAGGGAAGGGAAGGGAAGGGAAGGAAGGAAGGAAGGAAGGAAGGAAGGAAGGAAGGAAGGAAGGAAGGAAGGAAGGAAGGAAGGAAGGAAGGGGAAGGAATGAGGGAGGGAGGTATGAAAGGGGAGGGGACGAAAGGGGAAAAAGGAAAGGAAGAGGAAGGAATGAGGGAGGGAGGAAAGTCGGAAGAGGAAAGGAAGAGGAAGGAAAGGAAAGGAATGAGAGGGAAGGAAGGAAGGAGAGGAGAGGAAAGTGGAAAGAGAAAAGGAAAGGCAGGAGGGGGAGGGAAGGAAGGGGAAGGAATGAGGGAGGGAGGAAAGTGGAAAGAGGAAAGGAAAGGAAGAGGGAGGAAGGAAGGGAGGAAGGAAAGGAAGGAGAGGGAAGGAAGGAAGGGGAAGGAAAGGGGAGGGGAGGAAAGTGGAAAGAGGAAAGGAAAAGCAAGAGAGGGAGGGAAGGAAGGGGAAGGAATGAGGGAGGGAGGAAAGTGGAAAGAGGAAAGGAAAGGAAGAGGGAGGGAGGGAGGAAGGAAAGGAAAGGAAAGGCAAGAGAGGGAGGGAAGGAAGGGGAAGGAATGAGGGAGGGAGGAAAGTGGAAAGAGGAAAGGAAAGGAAGAGGGAGGAAGGAAGGAAGGAAAGGAAAGGAAGGAGAGGGAAGGAAGGAAGGGGAAGGAAAGGGGAGGGGAGGAAAGTGGAAAGAGGAAAGGAAAGGAAGAGGGAGGGAGGAAGGAAGGAAAGGAAAGGAATGAGAGGGAAGGAAGGAAGGGGAAGGAAAGGGGAGAGGAGGAAAGTGGAAAGAGAAAAGGAAAGGAAGGAGAGGGAGGAAAGGAAGGAAGGAGAAGGAACAAGGGGGGGAAGAAAGGCAAGGCGAGGAGGAAATGGACGGTGGGAGGAAGGAAAGAGAGAGGGAGGGAGGAAGGAAAGAAGGAAGAGAGGGAGGAAATGGAGCGAGAACTGGCTCAATTGTGGTCATAAGTCGAGGACTCGCAATTATGGTCTTAACAGCTCTGCAAAGCAAAAGAAAGCTGAAGAGCCTAAGGCCCGTCCTGGTTTCACTTAATGACAGCTTTGCTTAACAGCCAAGTTGCCCCTTGCCCATTGTAGTGACTAAACGAGGACTTGCCTGAAGAAATCAGGCAGGCTGACAATTGAAGGTTTGGCTCAGATTTCCGTGCCTGCTTTATCATCCTCCCTTCGTCCCTTTTCTCATTCTTCCAGTTTTATTTTGACTTCATTTAAAATAAGTTATTCTATGTATTTATCCTGCGGTTCCTTGAATAGTCTTCAAGGGCTGCGAAGTCAGGGGCGAACCATATGCCTGCGATAAAAAAAAACTGCCAAGAAACTTGGAAAAAACAGCTTGAACAGAAAGAGAAAAGCACCTAATAAAACAAAACAAAAAAAAAACAGGCTCAAATCCATTTTAAAACACACAGCCAGAAGCCACCAAATTAAAAAAAAGGAATTTACTAACTTGGGCTGACTCACTCTGCTTACTCGTAGCTCTTATCCCTCCGAGGCAAGGTGTAGTAGATACTCCCCAGCTCAGCTCAGCCTAGTTCTTTTGCCATACATAGTTCCTTTGCCTTGGTAGTACAGTGGTCTAAGGCACCCTGTTATTAAGCTGGTTATTAAGACCAGATGCCTGCAATTACTGCAGGTTCGAATCTCACCAGGCTCAAGGTTGACTCAGCCTTCCATCCTTTCTAAGGTAGGTAAATTGGGGACCCGGTTTGTGGGGGCAATAAGCTGACTTTGTATAAATATACAAAAGGATGAAGGCTATTGCTTAGCGCATTGTAAGCCACCCTGAGTCTCCGGAGAAGGGCGGCATATAAATCAAATTAAAAATAAATTAATTAATTAAAAAAAAAACTCGACTTACGACCACAATTAAGCCCAAAATTTCTCTTGCTAAGCGAGACAGTGCTTTGGCACTTGTTTGTTTGTTTGTTTTTTCGTATTCCCAGGCTAATCTATACCTCTGGATCTCCTGGTGGCCTCCCATCTGAGCGCTCACCAGCTCCAAAAACTACTGAGAGCCACCAACAATAACCAAGTCCTTGCCACGCGGGCAATTCCTTCCGTCTCGCACCCAAAATGAAAACGAACACCAAAAAAAAAAAAAAAAAACCCAACCACACAATAAAATGGAATCATATCATAAAATTGCGGCGTTTTTAATTAAGAAGGGGCATTAAGCCCGCCTTCCAGCTGTTGCAAGGTTTCAAAACTCAACCTGGAGCGAGAACGCTGATGGGAATTTAATTGGCTGCAAAATCAATCATTCTTCGGCGTGACGAGGTTCAGAGGTTGTGTGCCAGGGGCATTGCGCCAACACCAACATTGGTGTTGACCCTGTTGATGAGTTGGGGCGTGGGGGGCTCCATTTGGCTTTTGCACATGGTGTTTCGGCGTTCCTTTTCCTCCATCCATTTGCAAATTGTGGCCGCCTGCTTCTCCCGCGTGGCTTTTCAGTGGCACCGGATTGACAGCTCCTTATTCTGCCCGTCTCGGTATCGATGATGGGCTGTCGTTTTCATGTGGTGAATTTTGTGGTTCTCCATTGCATCAGGTTTTAAGACTTCCATCAATCGATCAGAATAGAGCTCGAAGGGACCTTGGAGGTCTTCTAGTCCAACCCCCTGTTCAAGCAGGAGATTCTATACATTCCAGAGAAGTGTCTGTCCAATCTCTTCTTAAAAACCTCCAGTGATGAAGCACCCACAACTTCTGGTGGCAAGCAGTTCCACTGGTTAATCGTCAGACACTGTTAGGAAGTTTCTACTTAGTTCCAGGTTGCTTCTATCCTCGATTAGGTTTGCATCGGTGGGCACACGAGCTCAGCTGATTTTCAGGCTTTCGAGGCCCCTGGAAGTCGGCAAACAGGCCATTTCCAGTCTCCAGAGGGCCTCCGAGGGGGGGGGGAGGCAGTTTTCACCCTCCCCAGGCTCCTAGGAAGGCTCTGGAGCCTGGGTAGGGCGAAAAATGGGCCTACTGGGCCCACTGTGCCTAAAGTGGGGGAAGCATGGGGGAGTCGTGCACATATGTGTGGGGGCGGGGTGCATAGAATTATGGGTGTGGCCGTGCGCGCGCACGACCCCCTCCTCCCCCGTGCTCTCCCCACTTTTGGCACGCGAGCCATAAAAATCTGATTTTCTCCCCATTTTCTCACCATGGATCACAATTTCTCGTTTAGAGCCAAAAAACACACACAGATGGTCCTTGACCCATGACCACAATTGAGCCCCAAATTCCCATTGCTAAGGGAGACCGTTGTTAAGTGAGTTTGGTTCCATTTTATGACCTTTCTAGGCCCCGTTGTTAAGTGAATCACCCCAGTTGTTAACCGTGTTGTTAAGTGAATCGGGCTTCCCTCCTTGACTTGGCTTGTTAGAAGGTCGCAAAAGGGGATCCCGGTATACTGCAACCGTCGTAAGTATGAGTCAGTTGCCAAGCATCCAAATTTTGATCGCCTCACCATGGGGATGCTGCAATGGTCGTAAGTGTGGGAAATGGTCGTAAGTCAGTGCCGTTGTAACTTGGAACAGTCACTAAATCCATACATGCCAGCGAATTGAAGTTCACACATACCGGCTGGGGTATTCTGGGAGTTGAAGTGCACACATGCCAGATAGACAATTAGAGAAGCATTTCAATAGTTCTTGAGAATTGGCCTTTTATTTAATTCAAGGCATTGGATTAAATCAGTGTTTCTTAATTGCATCAGCTTTTAAGACCTGGGGACTTCAACTCTCAGAATTCTGGGAGTTGAAGTCCACATGTGCTGGCTGGGGAATTCTGGGAGTTGAAGTCCGCATGTGCCGGTTGGGGAATTCTGGGAGTTGAAGTCTGCATGTGCGGCTGGGAAATTCTGGGAGTTGAAGTCCACATGTGCCGGTTGGGGAATTCTGGGAGTTGAAGTCCACATGTGCCGGTTGGGGAATTCTGGGAGTTAGGTTTAGGTTTAGGTTTATTTGATTTGTATACCGCCCTACTCCCGAAGGACTCTGGGCGGTGAACAGCCAACAATAAAATACATAAATACAAAAAATTTAAAAACCAGATAAAATCAGATTAAATCATTTTGGCCCAGACAGATTAAAACACCCCAATAATTTAAAAACAGATTAAAATTTACATATTTAAAAAGGGAAGAAATTAGGCCAAGCCCGCCTGATGGAATAAAAAGGTCTTCACAGCACGGCGGAAGGAGCGCAGATCCGGGATCCTCCGTATCTCCGAGAGGAGCTCATTCCAGATGGTAGGTGCCCCCACAGAGAAGGCTCTCCCCCTAGGGGCCGCCAGTCGACACTGTTTGGCTGACGGCACCCGGAGGAGTCCCTCTCTATGAGAGCGTACCGGCCGGTGGGAGGCTATTGGTGGTAGTAGGCGGTCCCATAAATAACCAGGTCCTAAGCCATGGAGCGCTTTAAAGGTGGTAACCAAAACCTTGAAGCGCACCCGGAAGACCACCGGGAGCCAGTGCAGCTCGCGCAGGAGAGGTGTTACTCCCATGTCTCGCCATGTCGCTCCCATTACCACCCGCGCGGCCGCACTCTGCGCCAGTTGGAGCCTCCGGGTGCTCCTCAAGGGGAGCCCCATGTAGAGAGCATTACAATAGTCCAGGCGGGAGGTGACGAGGGCATGAGTGACCGTGCGTAACGAGTCCCGATCCAGAAAGAGACGCAACTGGCGAATCAGGTGAACCTGATAAAAAATCCTCCCGGTCACGGCCGTCAAATGCTCTTCTAAAGACAGCCGTGAGTCCAGGAGGACGCCCAAGTTGCGAGCCCTCTCCGTGGGGGTCAGTGATTCGCCCCCAATAGTCAGAGATGGCGTCAACTGACTATATCGGGACGTCAGAAACCACAGCCACTCGGTCTTGGATGGGTTGAGCCTGAGCCTGTTCCTCCCCATCCAGATCCGTACGGCCTCCAGGCACCGGGACATCACTTCAAGGGCATCGTTGGGGTGATCCGGGGTGGAGATGTACAGCTGGGTGTCGTCAGCGTACTGATGGTACTCCACCCCGAAACCACGGATGATCTCGCCCAGCGGCTTCACATAAATGTTGAACAGGAGAGGCGAGAGGACCGACCCCTGCGGCACCCCACATATGAGGGGCCTCGGGGTCAACCTCTGTCCCCCTGTCAACACAGACTGCGACCGGTCAGAGAGAAAGGAGGAGAACCACCGCAACACAGTGCCTCCCACCCCTAACTCTTCCAACCGGTGCAGCATGACACCATGGTCGATGGTATCAAAAGCTGCTGAGAGGTCTAATAGGACCAGGACAGAGGAGCACCCCCTGTCCCGAGCCCTCCAGAGATCATCAACCAACGCGACCAATGCCGTTTCCGTGCTGTACCCGGGCCTGAAGCCCGACTGGAACAGATCCAGATACGTTGTTTCATCCAGGTGCTGGGGGAGCTGTTGCGCAACCACACTCTCAACAACCTTCGCCACAAAACGAAGGTTGGAGACCGGACGATAATTTACCAACATTGCCGGGTCCAGGAAAGGCTTCTTGAGGAGAGGTCTCACCACCGCCTCTTTCAAGGCGGCGGGAAAGTCACCCTCACCCAAGGAAGCATTTATAATCCCCTGGAACCAGCCTCGTGTCACCTCCTGAGAAGCCAGCACTAACCAGGAGGGACACAGGTCCAATAAACAAGTGGTCGCATTCAGTCTACCCAGAATCCTGTCCACGTCCTCAGGGGTCACAGGATCAAACTCATCCCAGATAACATTCTCAAGACCTGCCCCTGTCTCTCCCCCTGAGACTACCCAGTCGGAGTCCAGATCTTCCCGAATCTGAGTGATTTTGTCATACAGATATTGAACAAAATCCTCGGCTCTACCCTCCAAGGGGTCCTCCCGCGCTTCCTGGTGGAGCAGGGAGCGGGTCACCCTAAACAGGGCGGCCGGGTGATTATCTGATGATGCAATAAGAGCAGCAAAATAGCTACATTTCGCTGCTTTTATCGCCACTAAGTAATTCCTAATATGAGATCTTACCAGTGTCCGGTCAGATTCAGAAAGACTGGCCCTCCAACTACTCTCTAGGCGTCTTTTCCGGCGCTTCAACTCCCTCAGCTCCTCAGTGAACCAAGGAGCTAAATGAGATCGGCGCCGGGTCAGAGGCCGCAAAGGCACGACCCGATCCAGAGCTCCAGCGGCCGCCCTATCCCAGGCGGCCACTAGGTCTCCAGTCGAGGCGTGTGCCAGAGCCTCAGGGAATGGCCCAAGCTCCATCTGGAACCTATCAGGTTCCATCAGGCACCTGGGGCGGAACCATCTTACCGGCTCCGCCTCCCTGCGGCGGGGTGTAGCGGTTCGAAGGTCGAGACGAAGGAGAGAGTGATCAGACCATGACAAGGGCTCGGTGACTATATCCCCTATCTCGAGATCACTCAACCACTGTCCGCATGTGCCGGCTGGGGAATTCTGGGAGTTGAAGTCTGCATGTGCAGCTGGGGAATTCTGGGAGTTGAAGTCCACATGTGCTGGCTGGGGAATTCTGGGAGTTGAAGTCCACATGTGCCAGTTGGGGGAATTCTGGGAGTTGAAGTCTGCATGTGCGGCTGGGAAATTCTGGGAGTTGAAGTCCACATGTGCTGGCTGGGGAATTCTGGGAGTTGAAGTCCACATGTGCTGGCTGGGGAATTCTTGGAGTTGAAGTCCGCATGTGCTGACTATGGAATTCTGGGAGTTGAAGTCTGTATGCAGCAGCTGGGGAATTCTGGGAATTGAAGTCCACACATGCCGGCTAGGGAATTCTGGGACTTGAAGTCCACCACATCTTAAAAATTGCTGGGATTGAGAACTCTGCAGCGCTGTTTCTGGTTGTGTGTATGTGTTAAGGAACCTTCTTTCTATGAATAATCGCGATGGCTTCAGCCAAGGCCTAATTGATCTATTAATAATGAATCAACATTGCAGGAAGAGCTGCCCAGAAGCCAAATTTCACCATGTTCTGCCGGGCTATAAACAGACTGAGTTTTCTTTTCGCTTGGTGGTGGGCCCAAAACATGTCAAAACAACCCTGGCGTGTGTTATTTTAAGGGGATTTTCACACGCGACACAACCTCAGACCTGGGTTTCTCGCACACACACGGTGCCCTACGTCAGAACCTCATCTTGCTTGCCCCGCTTCAAAAGGGGCTTTGATTTTAGTTCGCGTTCAAATATTATGCAAAGGAGGTGGATAAAAACGTTTTTTCTGCTTCCTTTCTCTTGAAGCCAATTTGCGGCTTTTGAACAGGAGCTGGAAATGTAAATGCTTCAGATCTGTGCAAAAGAGTCCCTCCCCTGCAGATCTTTGTCTCAGAGGTTGGATCTCCTCCTCCTCCTCCTCCTCCTCCCCAATTTCTTTTTTTTTGGGGGGGGGGGTGAAAAAGAGCCCGGTGATTTGACACTTGCTGTCCCTGCTGCGAAGCTGGCTGCAACATCCTGTCTTTCATTTATCTCTGGCTCCCCTCTCTCTCTCTCTCTCTCTCTCTCTCTCTCTCTCTCTCTCTCTCTCTCTCTCTCTGACACTTGGTAATCAAACCTCTCCATCTCTATCTTGTAGGCGCAGGGAAGGTGTTGCCTTCATCCTTTTCCTGCAAATGAGATGATAGGTAGATGGAGAGGTGGATGAGGGAGGGAGAGAGAAGGAGAGACACACAGACAGAGACAGAAACAGAGAGAGAGAGAGAGAGAGAGAGAGAGAGAGAGAGAGAGAAACACAAATATTAGAAATCATATTTCGAAGAAAAAGAAGGGACATGTGTACCTTCTCTCCTTCCCCTTCCCCTTCCTTCCCCTTCATCTTCTCCATATTTTGTCTTCCTCTTCTCATTCTCCTTCACCTATCCTTTTTCTCCTTCTCCATCTCTTCGTCTTCTTGCTCCTCCTCTTCTCCTTCATCTCCTCCTTTCCTTCCTCCATCTTCATCTCCATCTTTTTCTCCTCCTCCTCCTTCTCCATTGCCTCTTTGTCTTCCTCCTCCTCCTCCATTTTTCCCTTCTCCTCCTCCTTTTCCTTCTCCATCACCTCCTCCTCCTCTTCTTCCATCTTCTCCTTCATCTCCTCCTCCTCCTCTTCCTCCATCTTCTGCTCCATCTTCTCCTTCATCTTCTCCATCTTCTCCTCCTCTTCCTCCATCTTCTTCTCCATCTTCTTCTTCTCTTCCTTCTCCTTCTCCATCACCTCCTCCTCCTCTTCCTTCATCTTCTCCTCCTTCTTCTTCTCCTCTTCCTCCATCTTCTTCTCCATCTTCTTCTCCTCTTCCTTCTCCTTCTCCATCACCTCCTCTCCTCTTCTTCCATCTTCTCCTTCTCCATCACCTCCTCTCCTCTTCTTCCATCTTCTCCTTCATCTTCTCCTCCTCCTCCCTTCTTCTTTTTCTCCTCCTTTTCTTTCTCCACCTTTTCCTTCTCCTTCATCTTCTTCTCATCATCTTCCTTCATCTCTTCCTCCTCCTCTTCGCCAGTTAAGACAACTAGCTCTGTAACATCTGGATGGCCTAACTCTACTTGATTCTCAAGTCCCAGACAAGCTTGGCCAGATGCTACCCCTTCAAATTTGCTTCATCCTAAAAGAGGCCAATTTGCCCCCACTCCCACCCCACAGCCTCATGCTTGGACTCCAGGCACCCATTTCCTGCCAATCTGGAGAATGATAGATGTAGTAATCCAACACACCTGGAGAACAACTGGTGCCAGATGTTCTGTCCCCGTCCCACACGCACACACACCAACAGACGTCCAAGAGTTAAAAACCAAACCAGCCGACAAAATCCTTTTCCTTATGATAACGGAACTTGGCAACAACCTAGTAGCTGCCTGCCAAGAGTTTATTACTCACGAAGAGATAACTTCTCTCCACTTCTGGTACATCAAAGTAAAATGTTCAATAATTACAGAGTAACTTAAGTTCAAATATAATCCAGCAAAGTCTATAGCAAAAGTCCGGCAATGCAGAATGGCGTGGAAGCTTTCAGCTTTGTTCGTCACAAGGTTCGACTGGCCACCACGCTCCCTTTTATGCCCTGTGGGGTGTGGTCCAGTGACTCAGCCTAATCTCGGGCACGCCTTTTCTTCTGTTGCACGCGCTTATCTCTGCGACGCTGGCGTGGATCCAGCCAAGACTCATTACCCTCATCACTGTCCAGCTGTGGCTGCGTGGACGTGCTTGGCCCCGGCCCCATCTCTTGCCCTTCGGCATTGCCAGAGAGGAGGGTCCTGGAGAGGGAGGCCTTGCCAACTCCTCTCCTTCACTCTCGGAGTCCTCTCCTGCCGATGACACAGGCTCCGGTAACGGAGCCACAACACCAGGAGCTTCTGGGGTCTTTTTAGTTTATTTATTTATTTATTTCATCAAGCATGTATTTTATGACAGATACAAGTGTAAACATAATTATAAATACATGAAAAGGATACGAATAAAAGAAAACATTAGGACAGGGATGGAAGGCATGCTGGTGCGCTTATGCATGGCCCTTAAAGACCTCTTAGGAATGGGGTGAGGTCTACAGGAGACAGTCTTAGGTTAAAGTTTTTGGGGTTTGGGGAAGAAACCAGAGAGTCAGGTAGTGCATTCCAGGCGTTGACCACTCTGTTGCTGAAGTCGTATTTTCTGCAGTCTAGTTTGGATCGGTTTACCATGAGTTTGTATCTATTGTGTGCTCTTGTATTGTTTTGGTTGAAGCTGAAGTAGTAGAACATGGTAGCAGATGATTTTATGTACTACGCTTAGGTCAGATCGAAGACGGCGAAGTTCTAAGTTGTTTAAACCCAAAATTTCGAGTCTGGTGGCATCAGGTATTTTGTTGCGAGTAGAGGAGTGGAGGACTCTTCTCTTGAAATATCTCTGGACTCGTTCGATTGTATTAATGTCCGATATGCAGTGCGGGTTCCAGACAGATGAGCCGTATTCAAGAATTGGTCTGGCAAAGGTTTTGTATGCCCTAGTTTGCAGTTCAATATTACCGGAGAAGAAGCTACGCAAGATTAGGTTAACCACTCTTAATGCTTTTTTAGCAATGTTGTTACAGTGAGCTCTGGCACTTAGATCATTAGAGATGAGTACTCCAAGGTCTTTGACCGAGTGAGGGTCATCTGTTAGGCCGTATCTATCCAGCTTGTATTTTGTGTTCTGATTTTTTATTTTATTTTTTTGCCAATGTTTAAGGCAGAGCATTTGTTGGGTTCTAAAGGATAAAAGAGTCCTTTAAATCAGGAGTCTCCAACTTTGGCAACTTTAAGCCTGGTGGACTTCAACTCCACTCAAAAAGAGCCTTGGTAGTACAGTGGTCTAAAGCACCCTGTTATTAAGACCAGCTGCCTTCAATTACTGCAGGTTCGAATCTCGCCAGGCTCAAGGTTGACTCAGCCTTCCATCCTTTCTAAGGTAGGTAAATTGAGGATCCAGTTGTGGGGGCAATAAGCTGACTTTGTATAAATATACAAAAGGATGAAGGCTATTGCTTAGCGCATTGTAAGCCGCCCTGAGTCTCCGGAGAAGGGCGGCATATAAATCAAATTAAAAAAAAACAAAAAAACTTCCAGAATTCCCCAGCCAGCAAAGCAAAGCAAAGCCAGCAAAGCAAAGCTGGCTGGGGAATTCTGGGAGTTGAAGTCCACCAGGCTTAAAGTTGCCAAGGTTGGAGACCCCTGATTTAAATGGAAGTGATCCAGTTTGTCGCTCAATAGTTATTTTTTCTGAAGCTACTGCAAGAATCTGGGTGTCCCTGTCCAGCAAAATAACACATTTAAAATCCCTATGAAAACAGCCACTAAAATCAGAACAAATCAGCTTCAAAAAGTCCAGTTCCCTTAACTAAAAATGGAGAGAGCGGAATTTTTGAAGGGGGAATTAAATTGACTGTGGCAGGAAAGATCTCGGTCTGCCTGACCTGGAATTACCTACTTAAATTATATACTCGAAAGAGATTTTTTCAGGTCATCCAACTGGCATAAAAGAGGGTCTGCGTCGTAAGATAGAGTTCAATTGCAATTCAGAATAGAGCTCTGGAAGGGACCCTAGAGGTCTTCTAGTCCAACCCCCTGCTCAAGCAGGAGACCCTTTGCAGGTAGTCCCCGATTTACGACCATAGCTGAGCCCACAATTTCTGTTGTTAAGCGAAGCGTTTGTTAAGTGAGCTTGGCCCCATTTTACGATCTTTTTTTTTTTTTTGCCACAGTTGTTAAGCGACTCGCGGCAGATCTTAAGTGACCGTCATAAATAGGAACCAGTTGCCAAAGCGTCAGAATTTGGGTCACCTGATCATAGGGATGCTGCAAAAGTCGTAACTGTGAGAAACGGTCATAAGTCACACATTTTTCAATGCCAGACCGGTCAACTAAACCAAATGTTGTAAGTCAAGGACTATTTGTACCATGTCAGACAAGTGGCTGCCCAGTCTCTTCTTAAAAACCTCCAGTGACGAAGCGCCCACAATTTCTTGTGCCAAGCTGTTCCACCGGTTAATTGTCCTCACTGTTAGGAAGTTTCTCCTTAATTCCAGGTTGCTTCTCTCCTTGATTAGTTTCCATCCGTTGCTTCTTGTTCTGCCTTCCGGGGCTTTGGAGAATAGATTGACCCAGGGGTGAAATCTATTTACCTTCCTTACCGGTTTGGAAGTGCGTGCGCACATCACATGCGGGCGCAGATCCTCTGTGCATGCACAAAACCTTCTGCACATGCTCAGAGGGTAGAAAACACACCTGGGCGGAGCCTCAGGCCACTATCGCTACCAGTTCTCCAAACCGCCGGCCACAATCGCTACCGGATTGTCCGATCCGGTCCGAACTGGGAGCATTTCACCCCTGGATTGACCCCCCTCTTCTTTGGGGCAGCCCCTCAAATATTAGAGGTTTGCTATCATGTTACCCCCTAGTTCCGTGATCGCGAACATATGGCACATATGTCACAGGTGGCACATGGAGCCATATCGGTGGGCACACAAGCTCAGCTGATTTTTCGGGCTTTCTGGGCCCCTGAAAGTCGGCAAACAGGCCATTTCCAGCCTCCAGAGGGCCTCCGGGGGGAGAGGCAGTTTTCACCCTCCCCAGGCTCCTAGGAAGGCTCTGGAGCCTGGGTAGGGCGAAAAATGGGCCTACTGGGCCCACTGTGTCAAAAGTGGGGGAAGTATAGGGGGGGTCGTGCACACATGTGTGGGGGCGGGGTGCATAGAATTATGGGTGTGGCCATGCGCGCGCACGACCCCCCCTCCCCTGTGCTCTCCCCACTTTTGGCACGCGATGGCAAAAAGGTTAGCTTTTTTGTAATGTGGGGACCAAAACTGAATGCAATATTCCAAGTGTGGCCTTATACTAAGGATTTATAAAACTGTACTAATACTTCACGTGATCTTGATTCTATGCCTCTGTTTATACCACCCAGGATTTTTATTAGCTTTTTTGGCTGCTGCCGCACAGGGCTGGCACATGGTTTCTTGTCTTGCCTTCTGGTGCTTTGGAAAATAAGTTGACCCCCCCCCTCCTCTTTATGGCAGCCCCTCAAATACTGAAATACAGCTATCAAGTCACTCCTAATCTTTCTTTTCTCTCGACGAGCCAAACCCAAATCCTGCAACCGTTCTTCATATATTGCATCTGACAGAGGCGGATAGAGTTTCTGTCTCATGCTGAACTTAAATGCATTTGGTAAAGAATGTGTCATCGCCGCTTAAATAGTGGGTATTTTTTTTCCTAACATTGAGCCATAAAAAATCTGATTTTCTCCCCACTTTCTCACCCTGGATGACCATTTCTTGTTTAGAGCCAAAAAAACACACATAGATAGTCCTTGACCTATGACCACAATTGAGCCCCAAATTCCCATTGCTAAGGGAGACCGTTGTTAAGTGAGTTTGGCTCCATTTTATGACCTTTCTAGGCCCCGTTGTTAAGTGAATCACCCCAGTTGTTAACCCTGTTGTTAAGTGAATCGGGCTTCCCTCCTTGACTTTGCTTGTTAGAAGGTCGCAAAAGGGGATCCCGGAATACTGCAACTGTCGTAAGTATGAGTCAGTGGCCAAGCGTCCAAATTTTGATCGCCTCACCATGGGGATGCTGCAATGGTCGTAAGTGTGGGAAATGGTCGTAAGCCAGTGCCGTTGTAACTTGGAGCAGTCGCTAAATGAACTGCTGTAAGTTGAGGACTCCTAGTTCATGTAGCCAATAGAGGTAGTCCTCACTTAATGATCAGAACTGGGATAAGAAACTCTTATCATTAAGTGCCACGGTCACTAGGAGGAAAATCACGGGACCATGACGGACGTACATCACTTTCCATTTCGTCATTAAGCAAAACATGATGTGACTCCAACTTGTGATTTTACAGCCAGCTTCTCCATCAATGGAGAAGCTAGATTCGCTTAATGGCCATGGCAAAAAAAGGTCATAAAATGGAGCAAAGCTCCACAACTGCCTTGCACACAAATTTTGGGCTCAGTTATGGTTGTACGTCGAGGATTAATTGTGTACTCTGATGCCTTGTGGGGTTGTTTTTTTTTAGAAAAATGACTGTTTTTATGTGTTTACTGTTTTCTTACTTCGCTGTATGCCGGCTTTCACGAGAGAGGTGGCCATAGAAAGCTGATATATAAGTAGATGCATAAAGCAGGAAATGGATCTCCATTAAGCCCAAATGTTACTATTTTTCCTTGATTTCATGATTTAGTGCACATCCCGTGTTTAGTGATTTATTGCACACGCTCCCATCTGCAGAGCGGAGACCAGCCACTCTCAAATTTTAATACAATCGGTTAGTTCGAAAAAGTGCTGAAGAGGGGGGCTCTCGTAACTGGCTCAGCCTGGATGGGATGCTAACCCATTGTGGGGGGGGGGATTGGGGAAATGGGGGGGGGTGTTATATCACCGCCAAGTGTATGTGAAACAACTATAGGCAGAGGATAAATTCACAGTGGGCTTGGAAGAATAGCAGCTGCTGGAGTAAGAGGGGGAGGGGAAGAGAGAGAGAAGAGAGGGGGAGGGAGGAAAGAAAGAAGAAAGGGAAGGAGGAAGGAGAAATAGGAAGGGAAGGGAAGGGAGGGAGGGAGGTTGATATGGAGGGGAAAGGAAGAGAAAGGAAGATTGTGGGGAAGGGAAGAAGGGGAGGGAGGGAGGCTGATATGGAAGGGAAGCCAGAAAGAAAGGGAGGAAAGGAAAGGAAAGGAAGAAGGAGGGGGAGGAGAGGAGAGAGAGAGGAGAGGGGGAGGGAGGGAGAAAAGAAAGAAGGGAGGGAGGGAGGGAGGAGAAATAGGAAGGGAAGGGAGGGTGGGTGGGAGAAAGGGAAGGAGGAAAGAGGAAGGGAGGAAGGAAGGTTGATATGGAGGAGAAAGGAAAGGAAGATTGTGGGGAAGGGAAGGGGAAGGAAAGAAGGGGAGGGAGGGAGGCTGATATGGAAGGGAAGCCAGAAAGAAAGGGAGGAAAGGAAAGGAAAGGAAGAAGGAGAGGGAGGAGAAGAGAGAGAGAGGAGAGGGGGAGGGAGGGAGGAAAGAAAGAAGGGAGGGAGGGAGGGAAGAAGGTTGATATGGAGGGGAAAGGAAGGGAAAGGAAGATTGTGGGGAAGGGAAGGGAAGAAGGGGAGGGAGGGAGGGGAGGGAGGGAGGGAGGCTGATATGGAAGGGAAGCCAGAAAGAAAGGGAGGAAAGGAAAGGAAGAAAGAGGGGGAGGACAGGAGAGAGAGGGGGGGAGGGAGGGAGGAAAAAAAGAAGGGAGGGAGGGAGGAGGGTTGATATGGAGGGGAAAGGAAAGGAAGATTGTGGGGAATGGAAGGGGAAGGGAAGAAGGGGAGGGAGGGAGGGAGGCTGATATGGAAGGGAAGCCAGAAAGAAAGGAAAGGAAAGGAAAGGAAAGAAGGAAAGGAAAGGAAAGGAAAGGAAAGGAAAGGAAAGGAAAGGAAAGGAAAGGAAAGGAAAGGAAAGGAAAGGAAAGTTGAAAAGGAAAGGATAGTAAAGGAAAGAAGGAAAGGAAAGGAAAGGAAAGGAAAGGAAAGGAAAGGAAAGTTGAAAAGGAAAGGAAAGGAAAGGAAAGGAAGATTGATGGGAAAGGAAGAGAAGAAGCAGAAGGAAAGAAGGGGAGGAAGGAAGGAAGGAAGGAAGGAAGGAAGGAAGGAAGGAAGGAAGGAAGGAAGGAAGGAAGGAAGGAGACAGAGAGAGGAAGGGAAAGGGGCACACAGCTATGAAAACAGGAGGGGCTATCACGCCGAAGACGCTTTCGTCTTTAAAGATCCATGTTCATTAGAAATTTGACCTTGTACCTGCCTGAAGGCACCAATCCTCTTTTGCATACCACAAAATGAGATTAATTTTTGCTTTGTAATTGCTCTCGGTCAACCAGTTACAGGAAATATAAATACCAACAGCACTGCACAAAAGGAAACAAAAAACAAAGAGGAGCCGTACGAAGGACAAAGTACGCCCTGAATAACAGCCGACAGACATTTCAATACGTGAATTTTCCAATTTTCACTTCGCAGACAGTTGTTAGGTGAGCCGAAAGGCAGCTGGCTGTTTATGTCTGCCCATCTCTGGCAATTCACGGCTGAAAAACACACAAAAGAGGGACGTTTTATATCAGGAAAAAAAAAAATGATTCCAAAAGATCTCCCTTAGCCTGGCTTGCTGGGAGAATGCAAGGTATATTTTAATTTTTTTAGATTTTGTTTTCTAAAGATGCAGGTTTGACGTTTATAATTTCTGTTTAGGGTCCTTAATGGCGACTGGAATTTCAGTCACTAAATCCTGCGGTTGTTAAGCAAGACATCCCGCAGTCCTGTGACCACAATTTATGATGTTTTTGCCCGAAACCAGCATTTATAGGTAGTCCTCGACTTATGACCGCAATTGAGCCCCAAATTTTTGTTGCTAAGCGAGATATCTGTTAAGTGAATTTTGCTCCTTTTTACAACCTTTCTTGCCACAGTTGTTAAATTAGTAGCATGGTTGTTAAGTGAATTTGGCTTCCTCGTTGACTTTGCTTGTTTGAAGGTCGCAAAAGGGGATACTACAACGGTCATAAATGTGAGTCAGTCCCCAAGCGTCTGAATTTTGATCATGTGACCACGGGATGCTGCAACGGTCGTAAGTGTGAAAAACGGTCATAAGTCACTTTTTTCAGGGCCGTTGTAACTTCGAACGGTCACTAAAGGAACAGTTGCAAGTCAAGAACAGGAAGTCCTTGACTTACAACAGGAAGTGCTTGATTTACAACAGGAAGTCCTTGACTTACAATAGGAAGTGCTTGATTTACAACAGGAAGTCCTTGACTTACAACAGGAAGTGCTTGATTTACAACAGGAAATCCTTGATTTACAACAGGAAGTGTTTGATTTACAAGAGGAAGTCCTTGACTTACAACAGTTCATTTAGTGACTGTTCGAAGTTACAACGGCCCTGAAAAAAGTGACTTATGACCGCTTTTCACACTTACGACTGTAAGAGGATCTGCTTACAGTTGTAAGCGTGCAACGCATCTGCTTAATGATCACAGCTGCTGCTTAACAACCAAGGTGTTTCACTTAACGACTGCCACAAAAGTGGTAAAAATCAGGCGTGGTTGCGTGCTGACCCACTTACTGACTTGATCATTATTCTCAGCTCCAAAACGGTCATACGTCAAGGACTGACGGTTCAAGCAACCAAGTTCCCCATTCCTTCTGCAATGTAATGAGTGAAATTTAATGATCGAAAAGCTTTTTACACTCTTCAATGTACTTTATAGCTAGACGCGTTAATCCACTACCTATTGATTTTTTTAAAAAAACAGGACAGCGTTGTTTACGGGTTCCCCCCCCCCCCTTTAAACCCAGCTCTTCGAGCAAACCATGTCTGGTTTACCTACATGAAATATCTTGATTTAATACTCTGCCATCTTTAATTGCCAATTAGCTTTCGATGGGAGCATCAACCCAGTGGAAGGGAAGCACTTGGCAAACATGGGAGGGCAAACACAGGAGCCAAAATCCAGAGGAAAAATTTTAAAAAAGCCCAAATCCACCCACCCACCCCAAATACCTTTTTAATGACTGAGATGAAAAGAACAAAGCAGGAAGCCTTATGCAATTTGCAAACCAGGCTGAACGGAAAGGATTGCAAACATCCCAGCTCTGACTGAATGGTGGGGAAGGGAAGGGTTTATACTCCTGGCAGACAGCTGGTCATTTGCATCCTTTTAGAGAGCTCTTGAGGCCTCTTGGAGTTTCATCTGTGTCCTTGTTGTGGCTCCGTTACCTGAGCCTGTGTCATCGGCAGGAGAGGACTCCGAGAGTGAAGGGGAGGAGTTGGCAAGGCCTCCCTCTCCAGGACCCTCCTCTCTGGCAATGCCTTCGGTGTCCGCCGAAGGGCAAGAGATAGGGCCGGGGCCAAGCACGTCCACGCAGCCACAGGTGGACAGTGATGAGGGTAATGAGTCTTGGCTGGATCCACGCCAGCATCGCAGAGATAAGCGCGCGCAACAGAAGAAAAGGCGTGCCCGAGATTAGGCTGAGTCACTGGACCACACCCCACAGGGTATAAAAGGGAGCTTGGTGGCCAGTCAAACCTTGTGACGAACAAAGCTGAAAGCTTCCACGCCACTCTGCATTGCCGGACTTTTGCTATAGACTTTGCTGGATTATCTTTGGACTTGATTGACTCTGTAATTATTGAGCTGTTTCCTTTGATGTACCAGAAGCGGGGAGAAGTTATCTCTCCTCTTCGTAAGTAATAAACTCTTGGCAGGCAGCCACTAGGTTGTTGCCAAGTTCCGTTATCATAAGAAAAAGGATTTTGCCGGCTGGTTTGGTCTTTAACTCTTGGACGTCTGTTGGTGTGTGTGCGTGTGGGACGGGGACAGAACAGTCCTCAGGGTCACCTGAGTGGTGCAAATGGGTGTGGAGCTTTCTTCGAACTGCTGAAAAGACTCTTTTGTTGACTTGAGATAGATGGTGTCGTATTCCCTTCCCCTCTGTTGAGGGAGGACTGTTCGATTTGGACATAGATGGCCTCTTTGACCCCTCTTTCAAACCAGAGTTCCTCTCTGTCCAAAATGTGGACTTTGTTGTCTTGAAAAGAGCGGCCTTTGTCTTTTAAATGCTTTAGATGGACTGCTGAATCTTGACCTGATGGGTTTGTTGTTCTCCTATGTTGTGCCATGCGTTTTGCAAAGTGGTTGTTTTGTTTCCCCATCTGCAAATGGCTCACTGCATTGTACTGCATATATCACATTGCTCAATTTGTGTCTAGGTGTTTTTTTGTTTGTTTTTTAAAAGGTGAAAAACTCAAAAGTTTTCAAAAATAGACCAGACAACCATTAGTCCATGATGGTATAAGAACTGCAGCATTGGACAGTGTTGTGGCTCGCCAGTGGCCAGCAGAGCTGGCAGCAGAGTCGGATAGTGAGGAGGTTGGGGAGGAACATGGGCCAGTCCTGGAGTCTAAGGAAGGCTCGGACGAGGGCTCTGTGTCGTAGGCAGAGAGGGAGATAGACAGCAGTGAGGCAGAGGAACAGCTGGAGCCCATTCCTAGTGCGCGCATAGAGTTGCCAGAAGACAAGAATAATTCAGAAAGCAAGTCGATTTGGGAGTAAAGCCACATCTTGGAGCTGATTGGCCCCTCTCATAGGAAACAAAAGAGGGGTGAACGGGGCAGGATTTTTTGCAGGAAACAATTCATTTGGTCGGTCATTTCAAGAATGGAAAGTTCTGTTCGTGACTTTAAGAGACTCTATGCCAAGTTTTGCCTTACTCTACATTTGGAAACAAATTACGTGGCAGCTTGCCAAGCGAGATAATGTGTGTGATAAATATTCCTTTGAAAAACTGTTTGGACAAGCCTTGCTGACTGTGAATGAAAGGAATTCACCGTCGTGTAAATAAAAGAAGTTTTGCGGGGACCAAGACTCTGTTTCCGGCTTTTTAAGGGAGCCTAGGTCAGAACAAAGGGACGCAGTGGCTCAGCGGCTAAGACGCTGAGCTTGTCGATCTATCCAGCCTCTGGATAGCTCAACAGACAGAGCACTGTAATTTAACACCAGCTGTCTGCAATTAAAGTAAGATCGAATCTCCCCAGGCTCAAGGTTGATTCAGCCTTCCATCCTTTCTAAGGTAGGTAAATTGAGGACCCAGTTTGTGGGGACAATAAGCTTACTTTGTATAAATATACAAAAGGATGAAGGCTATTGCTTAACGCACTGTAAGCCTCCCTGAGTCTCCGGAGAAAGGTGGCATATAAATCAATTTTTTTTTAAAAAAAAAAGATCAGCAGTCTAGCGGTTCGAATCCCTAGTGCTGCGCAACAGGGTGAACTCCCGTTACTTGTCCCAGCTTCTGCCAACCTAGTAGTTCGATAGCAGGTAAAAAATGCGAGTAGAAAAATAGGGACCACCTTTGGTGGGAAGGTAACAGCGTTCTGTGCACCTTTGGTGTTTATTCATGCTGGGCTGGCCACATGACCACGGAGACGTCTTCGGACAGCGCTGGCTCTTTGGCTTTTAAATGGAGATGAGCACCGCCCCCTAGAGTCAGGAACGACTAGCACATATGTGCGAGGGAAACCTTTACCTTTACCTTAGGTCCGAACAGTCAGCGGGTTGGGTGAGGAGACCGTCCAGACTTCTAATTCTATGTCCCCAAACATTTGAACATATGAACGCATTTTGTGAGTGGCTTTGTGGCTTCCTTGGTTTTCCGTCTGATCTTGAAGATCTATACAATATCTGCCGTTGCAGACTTTCCTTGCGTGATGTAACAGGAAGCCGATCTCCCAGGGACGGCTGATCCTGTTAATTCTTTGTGTGCCGTGTTCCCGAAAAGCTGCGTTCCTCCAGTCACCTCTTTGTGTGGCATGCCTTGATGCCTGCTGCTATTTCCTAAAATGGCAAGGAAAGATGTTTGCCAACATAGCCTCAAAGTAGAAATAACACGAAGGTAGATTTAGTTCTGGAAAAATATCCTACTGGGATAGAGGGGCTGAGATTGTACAGCCATGCGGGGAAAGGTTAAAAAATAAGAATTTGGAGAAAAATAGGTCAACGATGGGGATTAAATCTAAGCACGCTCCAAATAAGCACTACTAGAACCAAACTGGACCCAAAAATAAAATAAAATAGAGAAGGCTACCAATTACTAGAACTGGGTATGTCTAGTTTAATGAAAAGGAGGACTAGGGGAGACATGATAGCAGTCTTCCGATATCTCAGGGGCTGCCCCAAAGAAGAGGGAGTCAAGCTATTCTCCAAAGCACCTGAGAGTAGAACAAGAAGCAATGGGTGGAAACTCATCAAGGAGAGAAGCAACTTAGAACTAAGGAGAAATTTCCTGACAGTTAGAATAATTAACCAGTGGAACTACTTGCCTCCAGAAGTTGTGAATGCTTCAACATTGGAAGTTTTTAAGAAGAGGTTGGATAACCATTTGTCTGAAGTGGTGTAGGGGTTCCTGCCTAAGTAGGGGGTTGGACTAGAAGACCTCCAAGGTCCCTTCCAACTCTGTTATTCTATTAAGTTAGATCCCTGAGGAAATACAGGCAATCTTCAACTTAAGGCCGCAATTGAGCCCAGAATTTATGTTGCTCAGTGAGGAATTTGTTAAGGGAGCTTTGTTTTTGTGACTGTTCTTGCCACATTTCCTATGAATATGAATGTGATGAATCCGCATACAGACGGGAGGTTAAACAACTAGCCTCGTGGTGCGACCGGAACAATCTGGAACTGAACACGCTCAAAACCGTAGAAATGATGGTGGACTTTAGGAGAAACCCTTCCATACTTCCGCCTCTCGCAATACTAGACAACACAGGATCAACAGTAGAGACCTTCAAATTTCTAGGCTCTATCATATTGCAAGACTTAAAATGGACACCTAACATCAAAAACGTCTTCAAAAAAAGCCCAACGAAGAATGTTCTTTCTGCACCAACTCAGGAAGCTCAAACTGCCCAAGGAGCTGCTGATCCAGTTCTACAGAGGAACTATTGAGTCTGTCATCTGCACCTCCATAACTGTCTGGTTTGGCTCTGCAACCCAACAAGAGAGACACGGACTTCAGAGGATAGTTAGAACTGCAGAAAAAACAATGGCTACCAACCTGCCTTCCATTGAGGACCTGTATACTGCACGAGTCAAAAAGAAGGCTGGGAAAATATCTACATATTTATGCCCTCGCATCCTGGGTATAAACTGCTTCAACTCCTACCCTCAAAACGATGCTATAGGGCACTGCACACCAGAACAACTAGACACAAGGACAGTTTTTCCCCAACGCCATCACTCTGCTAAACAAATAATTCCGTCAACACTGCCAAACCATTTACTAAGTCTGCACTATTATTAATCTTCTCATTGTTCCCATCACCCATCTCCTCCCACTTATGACTATAACCATGTGGCTTGTATTTTTATGATTTATATTGTTCTGTTTGTTTCCTAGTATGATTTGATTGCTTATTAATAACCTATGACTATCACTAAGTGTTATATCTTATGATTCTTGATGAATGCATTTTTTTCCTCTCTTTTTTTTTCCTTTTATGTACTCTGAGAACATATGCACCAAAGACAAATTCCTTGTGTGTCCAATCACACTTGGCCAATAAAGAATTCTCTTCTCTTCTCTTCTCTTCTCTTCTCTTCTCTTCTCTTCTCTTCTCTTCTCTTCTATTCTATTCTATTCTATTCTATTCTATTCTATTCTATTCTATTCTATTCCAAATAGATGATAAGATAGAGAGAGAGAGAGAGATGAGAATGATAGAGAGGAGTAGACAGACAGACAGACAGACAGACAGACAGACAGACAGGATACATAGATAAGATAGCTAGAATATACAGTAGGTAGACAGATTATATATAAATAGATAATAGATAAGATAGATAGATAGATAGATAGATAGATAGATAGATAGATAGATAGATAGATAGATATAGATGATAGAGTGAGAGATTTGATATAAATGATAAATAAGATAGGGATGGATGGATGGATGGATGGATGGATGGATGGATGGATGGATGGATGGAAAGTAGATAATAGATAGAGATAGAGAGAAATTTGATATAAATAGATGATAAATAAGATAGATAGATAGATAGATAGATAGATAGATAGATAGATAGATAGATAGATAGATAGATAGAGCGAGAGATTTGATATAAATGATAAGTAAGATAGAGATGGATGGATGGATGGATGGATGGATGGATGGATGGATGGATGGATGAATGGAAGGTAGATAATAGAGAGAGAAATTTGATATAGATGATAAATAAGATAGATAGATAGATAGATAGATAGATAGATAGATAGATAGATAGATAGATAGATAGATAGATAGATAGATAAATAGATAGATAGATAGATAGATAGATAGATAGATAGATAGATAGATAGATAGATAGATAGGTAGATATGGATAGATAGATAGATAGATAGATAGATAGATGATAGAGCGAGAGATTCGATATAAATGATAAATAAGATAGGGATGGATGGATAGATAGATGGATGGATGGATGGATGGATGGATGGATGGATGGATGGATGGATGGAAAATAAATAATAGAGAGATAGAGAGAAATTTAATATAAATAGATGATAAATAAGATAGATAGATAGATAGATAGATAGATACCTGCACACACACACACACAAGCACAAATATTAATCACTGTCTATATATTGTATGTCATAGAAAATTTTCCCTGTTAGCTCTGCTCCGTTGCTCTCAGAGGCAGTCCTTTCAGAAGGGGGGAGGGAGGGGGCTGAAGTACCGTATTATTGTAATGCGACCTGCGGTGCAGACTTAATTAAAATTCACTTCTAAATGCACTGATTCCGTGGCTTTAAAAATAGCTCCGTTCCCCCCCCCCCCTTCTCTAGCGTCTTAATGAAGAGTCCCAGTTACTGTGCAGGTGTAAAGCAAAGGAGCAGGAGTTGCATTTCAGTTCACAGCAGGGCTAAAAAAACGCACCTCTCCCTCCCCAAAAGAAAAAGGAATCAGCCAAGCTGCTCAGGTAGTCCTCGACTTACGACCGCCAGCGAGACCGACATTTCTGTTGCTAAGCGAGACGTCCGTGAAGTGAATTTTGTCCCGTTTTACGAGCTTTCTTTGCCTCCGTTGCGATAAGCGAATCACTGCCGTTGATCAGTGAGTAACCCGGTTGTTAAGTGAACCCCTTGACTTTGCTTGTCGGAAGGTCGCAAAAGGGAAATCACGTGACCTTGGGACACTGCGACAGTCATTAATACGAACAGAGTTGCCAACCGTCTGAATTTGGCTCACAGGAGCACGGGGATCCTGGAAATGTCGTAACTCTGGAAAACGGTCGTCAGTCACTTTTTTCAGTGCCGTTGTTAACGTTGAACGGTCACTAAGCGAGGTGTTGAAAGTCGAGGACGACCTGTGTTAAGTTAGTAACATGGTTGTTAAGTGAATCTGGCTTCCCCCATTCATTTCCCTCCCTCTCCTCTTCCTACCCTTTATTCCTCTCTCCTTTCTATCTTCTTTGCTGTGGGATATTCTCCTTCTTTGGTATCCGGACAACTCCTATATTCTAATAGTATATACTTTCTTTCAATTTCTTTTCAGATTTATTCCATCAGTATTATCATCATAATTGTACACTTATAATTGTACAGTATGGAAGAAAGGGAAAAGGAGAGGAAGGAAGGGTAGGGGATAGGAGTAGGAGAGAAGGGGAGAAGGGGGAAAAGAAGAGAGGAGTGGGGGAAAGGAAGGGGAAATAGGAGAGGGAGGGAGAGGAAAGGAAGAAAGGGAAAAGGAGAGGAAGGAAGGGCAGGGGATAGGAGTAGGAGAGAAGGGGAGAAAGGGGAAAGAAGAGAGGAGTTGGGGGAAAGGGGAAGTAGGAGAGGGAGTGAGAGGAAAGGAAGAAAGGGAAAAGGAGAGGAAGGAAGGGCAGGGGATAGGCGTAGGAGAGAAGGGGAGAGGGGGGAAAAGAAGAGAGGAGTGGGGGAAAGAAGGGGAAGTAGGAGAGGGAGTGAGGAAAGGAAGAAAGGGAAAAGGAGAGGAAGGAAGGGCAGGGGATAGGAGTAGGAGAGAAGGTGAGTAGGGGGAAAGGAAGGGGAAGTAGGATGAGGTAGGAGAGGAGGGAAGAGAAAGGAGGAGAGGAGGGAGGGAAAGGAAAGAGGAGAAGAAGAAGAAGGGTTGTTGCGAAATGAGGAAAGAAAAGGTAGAAGAGCAACTCCGAATGTAATTATAATTAAAATGCCTTATTTTAATGCTTTCTTTAAGGAAAACATGTATATGTAGGATTAATTATGTCTAAGAAAATGTACATTTTATATTATGTGGATAAGAAATAAAACTGAAAAACTTTTCCCCCAAAAAAAAAGGTGAAACTGGCTTCCCCACTGACCGCTTTTCAGAAGGTCGTAAAAGGGGATGCTGGCTGACCTGAGGATACTGCGACCGTCATAAATGTGAGCCCAGCATCCAAAATTTTGATTGTGTGACCCTGGGGATGCTACAACGGTCGTAAGTGGGGGAAAACGATCCTAAGACGCTTTCTGCAGTGCCCTTGTAACTTGGGATGGTCACTAAATGTAAGTCAAGGACATATACGTTACCCTCTCGCTCTTGCAGGAAGACTGGGCAGCTTTGTTGTTGTTGTTAGTTGCGAAGTCGTGTCCGGCCCATCGCGACCCCATGGACCACGTTCCTCCAGGCCTTCCTGTCCTCTACCATCCTCTGGAGTCCATTGAAGCTCACGCCGACTGCTTCAGTGACTCCATCCAGCCACCTCCTTCTCTGCCGTCCCCTTCTTCTTTGGCCTTCCATCGTTCCCAGCACGAGGCTCTTCTCCAGGGAGTCCTTCCTTCTCATTAGCTGTGTTAGGATATGGTTTGAGCCTAACTATGTTGTCCAGGCAATATAAGTGTATTGTAACTTTAAGCTGAAACTGTATTATGTGGCTTTAATGCTGAGTCATGCTGTAATCACATAATTACTGGTTGTGAGAATATTTAAGCAAAGCTTCTGTAACGTGTTCAGTTGATGCTATGATCTGCTGTTGATGAGGAAGCTGCTATGTTATGCTGCCGTTGTGTATGAAGAGGATGAGATGATGAAGCTGATATGATAAGCTACCATTGAGAGGAGGTGTTATCTGTAATCATTGTTTGATGGATCTGCAACCATCATGGTTTGTGAACCAGAGTGAGTTTGTTATTCTAACCAACTACTGTTTGTTGAGTAAGAAGATTCTGTAACTACTGGACTGATTTACTGGCAAAGACTTGGAATTTGTTTAAAGACTATGAAACTGTTTCTCTACTATAAAGTAAGCTTTTGATAAACCAGTTTGCATATCTCTTATTCATTGCTCTCAGCAACGTTTCTCTGTGCAATCCACTCTGCTGGTTGGTAACACAACAACAATAACCTTAACAAGCTGGCTAAAATATTTGAGTTTCCTCTTCAGGATCTGGCCTTCTAAAGAGCAGTCGGGGTTGATCTCCTCTAAGACTGACCGGTTGGATCGCCTTGCAGTCCAAGGGACTCGCAGGAGTCTTCTCCAGCACCAGAGTTCAAAGGCCTCCATTCTTTGGCCTTCTCAGCCTTCCTTATGGTCCAACTTTCACAGTCATACATTGCAACTGGGAGAACCATCGCCTTGACTATACGCAGTTTTGTTGGCAGGGTAATGTCTCTGCTTTTTAGGATGCTGTCTAGGTTTGTCATAGCTTTCCTCCCCAGGAGCAAACGTCTTTTCATTTCTTGGCTGCAGTCCCCATCTGCAGTGATCTTGGAGCCCAGGAAAATAAAATCTGCCACTACTGTACCTCCATTTCTTCCCCATCTATCTGCCAGGTATTGAGAGGGCCAGATGGCATGATCTTAGTTTTCTTAATGTTGAGTTTCAAGCCAACTTTTGCACTCTCCTCCTTCACCCGCATCAAGAGGCTCTTTAGTTCCTCTTCGCTTTCTGCCATTAGAGTGGTACCATCTGCGGATCTGAGCTTGTTGATATTTCTCCCGGCAATCTTAATTCCAACTTTTGATTCCTCTAGCTCTGCTTTTCTCATGATGTGCTCTGCATGTAAGTTTACAAAAGGATAAAAAGAATTAACAAAAAGTAATACAAAAGAATTAAAACTTGAGAAGATTAAATAAGACGCTAAAAAACGAGAAGACGGGGAAGATGGGAGTGAGGATATTCTGTAACTTTCCAGCTGAGTAGGGATTTTCTGATAGGCCCAGAGGTGGAATTCAGCTGGTTTAGACCGGTTCGCTCAATCCCATTGCAAACCGGTAGTAAAAGTAAGTAGAACCCACCCCTGTCCAAAACCTACCACTGGATAGGCCCCCATCCAAGTGATGGACAGCTCCAACTCTTCAAGGTTGGTCAAGGTCAGGGTTCTGCAACCTTAAACACTCAAAGAGCCATTTGGATCCATTTCCCACAGAAAAGAAAACACCGGGAGCCACAAAACCCTTCCCATGCCTGATCGGCCACAAAACTAGCATATGTAGTTGAATTAAACGTTCTGTTTTCTTCTGAAACTTTTCTTTTCTTGGATTTATCCATGGTTGGCCTACTGGACGTTGAAAAGCTCAATAAATCATGTGCTGGCGGGTGTCGCACATTGGCGGTTGTGACGCATATTTTGAGTGACAGGGAGCCGCAACAGAGGGGTGAAAGAGCCACATGCGGCTCCGGAGCTGCAGGTTGCTGACCCTGGTCGAGGTGAATCATATGTTATCACCTGCCAGTGATTGTGTAAATGAGGGGTTGAATGCATAGCAATAGCCCTTAGACTTATATACCGCTTCACAGTGCTTCACAGCCCTCTCTAAGCGGTTTACAGAGTCAGCAAATGGCCCCCCCAACGATCTGGGTCGTACGTTGCGGCCATAAGTCGAGGACTACCTGTAATTCGGTCTGTTTTAAATCACAATTTGGCGAGCAGTCTGTTGTGACCTAGGCTCACTTAGTCATTACAAGACACAAATTAGACTCAAACAAACCTATTTTATTATAACAGCTGATAATTACTTCATTCCTAGCTTAGTCCAAATTAATTCCAAAACAAATCCTTCAGAAAAAGTCCTTCGGGCTTATCATAAACCTTTATTTTCTTTGATACCCTGCCAAAGGCTTTTCTTGGCAAAGCCCCACAAAGTTCAGAAACAAGAGACGCCGACTGGAAACAGATTTAGCAATGTTGCTTTCCTACAAAGAGCCCAAGAGCCTTTGCTGCTCTTTTAAGCCTTATGGGAGGGGCCAGTCATCTCCTGGCCGTACTCCCAAGTCGTCCTTTTTGCTCCAGCTGCTCTTGCCTTCCGGCAGCTCTGCGCATGCGCACATTAGGAACAAGCCCCTCCTGTTTCTCTGCCTCTCTGCTATCCGACTCTGGGGGCTCCGGAGTCCGTGCATCACTCCCAGATGGCCCTGGCCCCATCTCTGCCTCTGACACAGAGCCCTCGTCCAGACCTTTCCCAGACTGGCCCATGGTCCTTGCCAGCCTCCTCACTGTCCGACTCCGCTGCTAGCTCCGCGGGCTCTTGGCGGACTACAATACAGTCCACATTTTCTCTTGATTCATTCAAATACTAAGCCACGAAATAGCTGGCCACGATAACTTACGCAGAGGGTGGAACCAGGTCGAAGAAGTCTTTCCCCCCCAATTATATGCATTAAAACTACACCAAGTTGACATATTAATACCAATATTGAATTAAGGGACACATTAACGGGATGAATATTAATGCCCGCCTGATATGATTAAATTAGCATGTTAATATAATTAATAGCAATGCCCACCGATCGTGCATTTAATCGTTTCTTCTTTCTGACAAATTGATAATTACAACTTTAAAACCACAGCTAAGGTTTAGGCGGGTTCAGGGCCCTTGACGTCTGCTTCCTCGGCATTAAAATGTGATTTTCAAACTATTTTATGGTCTCTGGTGTGAACCCAGCCAGGGTGACAAAAACAAGCTACTTCAAAGAGGTTTAAAAATCACTGGCCTTTTTTTTAAAATAATTACTGGTAGTCCTTGATTTACGACCACAATTGAGCCCAGAATTTATGTGGCTAAGTGAGAAATCTGAGAAGTGAGTTTTGTCCCATTTTACAACTTTTGGGAATCACTGGGGTTGTTAAATTAGTTACACGGTTGTTAAGTGAATCGGGCTTTCCCCGTTGACTTTGCTTGTCGGAAGGTCGCAAAAGGGGATCGCATGACCCTGGGGACACTGCGACGGTCATAAATGTGAGCCAGATGCTGAGCGTCTGAATTTTGACCGCGTGACCATGGGGACGCTGAAATGGTCGTAAGTGTGAAAAATGGCCATAACTCAGTGCCGTGGTAAGTTCGGAACAGTCACTAAATGGACTGTTGTAAGTCAAGGACTGCCTGTACAAGTAGTCCTTGACGTACGACCACAAGTGAGGCCAAAATTCCCGCTGCTAAGCGAGACAGTTGTTAAGTTAGTCTTGCCTCACAGTACAACTGTTCCTGCCACAGTTATCAAGCAAATCACTGCAGTTGTTCAGGTAGTGACATGGTCGTTAAGTGAACCCAACCTCCCCATTGACTTTGCTTGTCAGAAATTCACGAAATGACATCACGTGATCTTGGGACACTGCGACCATCGTAAATGCGAGGCTATCTCTTGTCGGCGAAGGCCGCGATTCAGACCCGCTGCATGCTTCCGCTGTCCTCGCGCTATGACAGAGCCGCGTGTGAAGTCTCTCGAAGGCGATTTATGGACCTTGGCAAGCCCGAAGCGACGGCGTCTTAATGAATGGCCATTTCCACACAGTCAGTTCCTGATAGTCGGGGATAATGGGCTCCACTCTCTTGCGCTAAAAATAATGGCTTTGACTTGCCTTCCCCTCCCTGACGCTCGGCAGCCGAGCCCGGCTTTCAGCCAGGTGCCGTGAGTGGCGCCTGGTGGGAGAGCAGATCTAAAATTAAGCATGTCGGGGGCTTCTCTGCTTTCAGCCAGCGAAAGGGCAAGATGGCGTCTCTTAATGGAAATAAATGGGCTCTCTCCCTCTGCTTGTTCCTCTTCTCGAGGAAGAGCGGAAAAAGAAAAACAGGTTGTTTTCCGTAATGATTTAAATCAAGGTTTTTTTTCAGGCTTACAAGTTGAAAAGGGTGGACTGCACCCTCCCAGAGTTCCTCAGCCTGTGGGCTTTAAAGGGGGTGGACTTCAACTCCCAGAATTCCCCAGCCAGCAGAGGAATAGCTGGGGAATTCTGGGAGTTGAAGTCCACCCGTCTTAAAGCACACAGGCTGAGGAATTCTGGGAGTTAAAATCCACCCGTTTTAAAGCACACAGGCTGAGGAATTCTGGGAGTTGAAGTCCACCCGTCTTAAAGCACGACTGGCTGAAGAATTCTGGGAGTTGAAGTCCCCCCATCTTAAAGCATGATTGGCTGAGGAATTCTGGGAGTTGAAGTCTGCCTGTCTTAAAGCACACATGCTGGGGAATTCTGGGAGTTGAAGTCCACCTGTCTTAAAGCATGATTGGCTGAGGAATTCTGGGAGTTGAAGTCCACCTGTCTTAAAGCATGATTGGCTGAGGAATTCTGGGAGTTGAAGTCCACCTGTCTTAAAGCATGATTGGCTGAGGAATTCTGGGAGTTGAAGTCCACCTGTCTTAAAGCACACATGCTGGGGAATTCTGGGAGTTAAAATCCACCCGTCTTAAAGCACACATCCTGGGGAATTCTGGGAGTTGAAGTCCGCCTGTCTTAAAGCACACAGGCTGAGGAATTCTGGGAGTTAAAATCCACCCGTCTTAAAGCACACATGCTGGGGAATTCTGGGAGTTAAAATCCACCCGTCTTAAATCACACATGCTGGGGAATTCTGGGAGTTGAAGTCCACCTGTCTTAAAGCATGATTGGCTGAGGAATTCTGGGAGTTGAAGTCCGCCCATCTTAAAGCATGACTGGCTGAGGAATTCTGGGAGTTGAAGTTCACCCATGGCTGAGGAATTCTGGGAGTTGAAGTCCGCCCATCTTAAAGCATGGCTGACTGAGGAATTCTGGGAGTTGAAGTCCACCCATCTTAAAGCATGGCTGACTGAGGAATTCTGGGAGTTAAAATCCACCTATCTTAAAGCATGGCTGACTGAGGAATTCTGGGAGTTGAAGTCCGCCCATCTTAAAGCATGGCTAACTGAGGAATTCTGGGAGTTAAAATCCACCTATCTTAAAGCATGGCTGACTGAGGAATTCTGGGAGTTGAAGTCCGCCCATCTTAAAGCATGGCTAACTCTGGAATTCTGAGAGTTGAAGTCCACCCATCTTAAAGGATGCCGGCTGAGGAATTCTGGGAGTTGAAGTCCGCCCATCTTAAAGCATGGCTGACTGAGGAATTCTGGTAGTTAAAATCCACCCATCTTAAAGCATGGCTGACTGAGGAATTCTGGGAGTTGAAGTCTGCCCATCTTAAAGCATGGTTGACTGGGGAATTCTGGGAATTGAAGACCACTCCTCTTCAACTTGCCAAGCTTGAAAGACTCAGCTTGAACTCTGCCACTTTTTCAAATATTCTTCAGAAACCTTCCTTGGCTCCAGTCAGTCAGGGAGCTAAAATCTCTTCTGCCCCAGTGTATGCGGCCCAAGGACGTGAGAAGAAGCCAAGATGGCTGCTCAATCAAAGCTCAGCCCCTCTTTAATGCATACAGGTAGTCCTTGATTTACAAAAGTTCATTTAGTGACCATTCAAAGTTACAACGGCACTGAAAAAAGTGACATGACCGTTTTTCAGTCACAACCATTGTGGCATTCCCCATGATCATGTGATCAAAATTCAGATGCTTGACAACTGCTTCATAGTTATGACGGTCGCAGTGTCCCCATGATCATGTGATCCCCTTATGCGATCTTCTGACCAGCAAATCCAATGGGGAAGCTGGATTCACTTAACAACTGGGTTACTAATCTATCAACTGCGGTGATTCGCTTAACCACTGTGGCAAGAAAGGTCATAAAATGGGGCAAAACTCCCTCAACAACTGTCTCGCTCAGCAGCAGGCATGTTGGCCTCAATTGCAGTCGTAAGTTGAGGACTACCCGTCTCGACGTTCTTCATTACCAAAATGAAGAAATAATAAGCCATCACAAACAGCGTTGGGTAATTCTCATTTGTGTAGCCGTTTCTGAGCCCTGAATAAATTTTGCAGCCTTTTTGAGAAAATAAAAAATAATATAGCTTTGTTGGGAAGGGCGCCCACCCGCTAAACGGGGTGTGTCATGCCTGGGCACGCCTACATCGGCAGCCATTTTGTGAGCGTGCCCGTCAGGTGCTCTTGCAACATGACCATGGACCAGTGGTGGGTTGGTACCGGTTCTCCCCGGTTCTTGCTAACCAGTAGTGGAAATTTTGAGTAGTTCGGAGAACCGGTAAATACCACCTCTGCCTGGCCCCATCCCCAATCTATTCACTGCCTCCTGAGTCCCAGCTGATCGGCTAGAACAGTGTTTCTCAATCTTGGAAGCTTGAAGATGGGTGGACTTCAACTCCCAGAATCCCCCAGCCAGCAGCGCTGGCTGGGGGATTCTGGGAGTTGAAGTCCACCCATCTTCAAGCTACCAAGGTTGAGAAACACTGGGCTAGAAGGAAAAAGTCAGGGCTCACTTGACAAAGAAGAGAAAAAAAAAATCAAGAGCCTGGATAGCTCTGCAGACAAGGCACTGTAATTTAACACCAGCTGTCTGCAATTAAAGTAAGTTCGAATCTCGCCAGGCTCAAGGTTGACTCAGCCTTCCATCCTTTCTAAGGTAGGTAAATTGAGGACCCAGTTTGTGGGGAGCAATAAGCTGACTTTGTATAAATATACAAAAGTATGAAGGCTATTGCTTAACGCATTGTAAGCCGCCCTGAGTCTCCGGAGAAGGGCGGCATATAAATCAAATTTTTTTTTAAAAAAAAAAAGACACCGTAGCCAAGAAGCTTCTCAACTGATCGGCTAGAACCGATCCGCTCCTTGTAAACCGCTTGGTGGCAATTGAGGCCAAGCTGCCTGAAAATGGTTCCCAATGCTCTCGGTAGTGGCAGAGCGGCAAAAAACTGTTTAAACTCTTGCCATGGTGCTTTAGAGGGCCGCCCTACAGCTGATCAGCACAGGGGTGGGTTCTAAATTTTTTTACTACCGGTTCTGTGGGCGTGGCTTATTTTGTGGGTGTGGCTTGGAGGTCATGTGACTAGGTGGGCGTGGCTAGCTGGTCAGAGTCATTTCTGGAAGGTCCTCGCACTTACGACCAGTCCTCGCACTTACGACCCGACTCATTTGTTTGCTTTTAACACTGATCAGCTGTAGGGCGGCCCTTTGAAGCCCCGCAGCAAGAGTTTAAACAGTTCTTTTCCCTCTAGTCATCAGCTGGGACTCAGGAGGCAGCAATAGATTGGGGGTGGGACCAAATAAAAGGTAAGAATAACGTGGGGGGGTGAGAGGGCGGGGGCCGGGAGAACCGGTTCGGTGACATCATATCGTCACCGCTACCGGCTCAGCCGAACCGGACCAAACCGGGAGGAACCCACCACTGGATCAGCGGTAAAAGGCAGTGTGGTGGTAGACCGGTGCCTCCAAAAACAAATGAGTAGACCGGTGCCTGCAAAAATAAATGGGTAGACCGGTTCAGCTCTGCAAGCAGTTAAAAGCCTGGTAGACCAGTACCTCTGCTAAATCCTAAAGAATTGTCACATGACCATCAAACCACGCCCACAAAATAAGCCACGCCCACAGAACCGGTAGTAAAAAAATTTAGAACCATGGACCCCAAAATTGATCTACGTAGAGTGGATTTGGCAACACGTGTGAAAATGTAGTGGTACCTCCGGATATTTCTATTTCATTTTAATCTCGGGTTGTCTGCCCAAGAGGCTTAATTTCCAATTTTCTTCGCAGAAAGCTGCTGGAGAAAAACACACACACAAAAAAAACCCCCAGCTTCTTTCAGGCATGAAGAATCTTCTCCGTGGAATTGGCCGGTGATAATATTAGAGAGACAGCTGTGAAACTATTTTTGTGGGTGTGTTTTTTTTTCCCCACTTATGCGCACCGCGTCGCTGAAGGACTGTTAAACCCATTTATTGCTTTTAATGTGCCTAAAATTCTCCGTTTGCATTTTTTGCTTGTGGAGTGTGACCCAAAACAGCAGGGAATGTTTGCACGACACAATAAACTGAAATGTGGTTGTTTAGCGAAGGGCTGGAGCGCTGTGCGAAAGTGTCTGTTTGGCAGATTCAAACATTGGGGTTTTTCCCAACCTCAGGAAGGATCAATGGGCTTTGTGATGATAGGTGAAGAAGAGAATTTTTGTGGTCTGTGGTTTGCTCACCCTAGCTCAGTGATGGCTAACCTTTTTGCTATCGCGTGCCAGGAAGGGGGGGGAGGAGGTTCGCGTGCACGTGTGACCACACCCATAATTCTATGCACCCCGCCCTGTGCATGCGACCCCCCCTTCCCCCCGCTCTTAGCACACGATGGCCCGGTAGGCCCGTTTTTCTTTCTCACCTGGCTCCAGATCCTTTCTATGCATCTGGGGAGGGTGAAAACAGCCTTCCCCACCCCCTTGGAGGCCCGAAACACCCGTTTCCCAACTTCTGGTTGGACAGGAAGTGACTTTTTTGCTGTCCTCAGCCTCCAGAGACTCAGACGCATGTGCACCGGAGCTGAGCTGGCGTGCCAGGCAACATGGCTCCACGTGCCGCCTGTGGCACACGTGCCATAGGTTCGCCATCACGGCCCTAGCTTAAAGAAGTCTGCCAGAGCATAGAGACAGCCAGCTAGAGTGGCTTCTACAGAAACCCAGTGTGAAGTTTCCAAAAGATGCCCTAATTAATTCATGAGCCATGAGCTTCAAAAGAAATAGTCATTTATTAGGAGCACCATTTCGGCAATATTTTGATGCAGTTAGAACTAATCCCACGTAGATTTACGTTCCCCTATGACCCTGTCTCTCCCCTCCTCCCTGGCCATGTCATAAATCGCATTCTCCAATTAACCACTTTGGCTGGCTGTGAAACCCAAAACTCTCCTACTGATTGCGGTAAGAAAACATCTGTGGAATGTAGTTTCAGTTAGGGAAATCAATCAGCTCTATCAGTTCTCCCTCCCTCCTGCTCATGGCAACTTGAAAGCTTTGCAAGTTGACACCCAGTCTAGGAAGGCACCTCTGTGGTACCGTGGCAGAATCAATAGTCCTTGACTTACGTCCGGTCATTTAGTGACCGGTGGAAATTACACACCCAAAAGGCACTTACGATCAATTTTCAATGGCATTGAATGCATTTCAACGTATTTGCATCCGTTTGCAAGCGTCCTGCAGGCACAGCGCTCACAACATGCAATGTTTTTACCAAATTCTGGAATTTTTATCTGGTTTTTCTCTCTCTCTCTCTCTCTCTCTCTCTCAGCCCAGCCCACCTCACAGGGTTGTCGTCATGGGGAAAAAAATAGGAGGAGGAGGAGGGGGAAACTTTCAGTATATTCACATCACCTTGAGTTATTTGTAAAAATAATAAAAGGTGATAAATATATATCTACAGGTGTTTTACTTTATTTTAAATATAATCAATAAAGTGCCCCAGTAGTGAAGAATGGATTCACTTAATGACCGTAGCATTCACTTTACAACGGCCACATTTGCTTAATGACCACTGCAAGAAAAGGTTGTAAAATTAGGTCGACTGATGCGATGACTCATGTTATGATTGACATTTTATAACTGTAGTGGGAGAGCTCGTCATAAGTCAAGGACTACTCTATACTAGATGCTCAGCTGAATCCACCAGGCTGGGAGTTTATGGATTCCAGTTGCATGTTGCAGGTGGATGTAAGAAAGACAGAGAGGTCCAAAGGAGCATGTTTGGTCAATGAACAAACCTTAGTAATATCTAAGGGGCTGTTACAAAGAAGTGGGGAGGGTTTAAGTCAGGGGTGGGTTCTAATTTTTTTTACTACTGGTTCTGTGGGCGTGGCTTATTTTGTGGGTGTGGCTTGGAGGTCATGTGACTAGGTGGGCGTGGCTAGCTGGTCAGAGTCATTTCTGGAAGGTCCTCGCACTTACGACCAGTCCTCGCACTTACGACCCGACTCATTTGTTTGCTTTTAACACTGATCAGCTGTAGGGCGGCCCTTTGAAGCCCCGAGGCAAGAGTTTAAACAGTTTTTTTCCCTCTAGTCATCAGCTGGGACTCAGGAGGCAGCAATAGATTGGGGGTGGGACCAAATAAAAGGTAAGAATAACGGGGGTGGGCGGCGGGAGGGCGGGGGGGAGAACCGGTTCGGTGACGTCATATCGTCACCGCTACCGGCTCGGCCGAACCGGATCGAACCAGGAGGAACCCACCACTGGTTTAAGCTATTTTTCAAAGCACCTGAAGACAGAATAAGAAGCAACGGATGGAAACCAACCAAGGAGAGAAACAACCTAGAAATAAGGAGAAATTTCCTGACAGTGAGAACAAACAACCAATGGAACTGCTTGCCACCAGAAGTTATGGGTGCTCCATCACTGGAGGTTTTCAAGAAGAGATTGGACAGCCATTTGTCTGAAATGGTATAAGGCCGGGATGGCGAACCTATGGCACGGGTGCCACAGGTGGCACGTGGAGCCATATTGGTGGGCACGCGAGTGTTGCCCTAGCTTAGCTCCAGAGCACATGCGCGCACTGGCCAACTGATTTTCAGGCCTTCTGGTCCCACCGGAAGTTGGGAAACTGGCTGTTTCTGGCCTCCGGAAGGATGGGGAAGGCTGTTTTTGCCCTCCCCAGGCTCCTAGAAAGCCTCTGGAGCCTGGGGAGGGGGAAAAAATGGGCCTACCGGGCCCACCGTGCCATCGCGTGCCAAAAGCTGGGGGAAGTGGGGGGGGGTCACGTGCGCATGCGTTGGAGGGCGGGGCGCATTGAATTATGGATGTGTGCACCTGCACTCGCGACCCCCCGCGACCCCCGCTTTTGGCACGCGACGGCAAAAAGTTAGCCATCACTGGTATAAGATCTCCAAAGTCCTTTCCAGCTCTGTTATTCTCTTATTCCGAATGGCTTGCCTCCAGAAGTTGTCATTAATGCTTGTAGACGCCCAAAAAGCATTTGATAATTTAAATTGGGACTTTCTTATTAATCAATTAAAAATTATGAACTTTGGGGAAAAATTTACGGATATGATTAGAGCAATTTATTTGAATCAATCGGTGAAAATAATAATAATAATAATAAATGGGGAAACAATGGAGAAGATAGTATAACTAAAGGGGTAAGACAGGGATGTCCTCTGTCCCCCCCCCCTTTTATTTATACTATCATTGGAAGTATTACTGATACAAATTAGACAAAATCGAACAATAAAAGGACTGAAAGTCAAACAGGAAGAATACAAAATTCAAGCTTTCGCGGATGATCTAGTTTTTATTATAGAAGACCCCCTTGGAGGCTGGAACTACTTTAGTGCAGGAAATCGAAGAATTTGGTAAAGTGGCGGGGCTCAAAATAAATAAATAAAAAACCAAAATATTGACGTAAGACTTTCACAAAAAGGCAAAATGAGGAATTGGAAGAGAAATTGGGGATCCAAATTGTTAAAAATGTGAAATACTTGGGAATTTGGCTAACGGCAAAACGCTCCACGATAAAAGAGGACAATTATGACAAATTGGTACAACAGATGCAAAAGGATTTAGATAATTGGGCAAAACTACAAATATCTTTGATTGGTAGAATCGCGACAATAAAAATGAACGTATTATCCAAATTGTTATATCTCTTCCAAACAATACCAATAAGATTGGGAAAAACATTCTTTGAACAATTAAATAAAATAATAGGTAAATTTATTTGGCTGGGGGAAAAAAAGCCTGAATAAAGCTTCAACTTTTACAGGACTCTAGGACCAAAGGCAGAGGTGGTTCTACTTACCTTTACTACCGGTTCACAACGGGGAAGCTTCTGCGCATTCCGACCACATCCGGGGCGGTGGGCAGGGCCTCCCGCTGGTTTTACTACCGGTTCTTGTGAACCGGTCCGAACCGGGGGCAACCCACCACTGACCAAAGGAGGCTTCGGCCTCCCTGATTGGGAATCAGGTGTCAGCGCTTCGACGCTGGCATAGAGAGCAGAGGAGAGAGAGAGACAAGCTCTGAACTTTTGCCTGCTAAATCCCTTTGAAGTCGGGTTGTCGTGGAAATGAAGGGGGAAGACATTCCTGGGAAATGGCGAGACAAGAAGTCTGAAGAATGACTTGGAAGATAGCCAATGAGAAGCAGAGATATGGGGATCGGAAAGGGAGGGATTGGGGGGGGCAAAAGGTCAGTCTTGTCCGCATCGAGTCATGATCCGGTGGCTGTGCTCAATTAAAGAGAAGATTTCCTTAAAGATTGGCAGTTTGGAAATTCATTTCTTTTGAGATAGCATCGAAGTCTGACATCAGGATTGTCAGTTTTGGAAGACAATTTTCTTTTTTCTTCTAAACTGCCATATACTAACAAGCGGGGGCAGTAACGTGGCTTAAAGATTGGGTCCAATTAAATAACAAGAGGGTATTAACTCTAGAGGGCCACGATCTCCAATTGGGATGGCATGCCTTCCTGTGGGAAGGAAAAAATAAGACACATACATACTTCCAGAGACATCTAGTGCGAAATGCTTTGATTAAATATTTGGGACAAAATTAAGAAGAATCATTATGTGAAAGTTCCAATTTGGATAGCAACAATGGAGGCAATAATTTATCCAAATGTATTAGACATAAACAAAGGGATAAGGTATTCAAAATTATTAGGTGAACAAGGAAATTTAAAATCAGAGCAAGATCTAAACTATACTATATCATCCTCCCCAGGCTCTAGAGGCTTTCTAGGAGCCTGGGGAGGGCAAAAATGCCCTTTCCCACCTCCACGGAGGCCCTCTGGAGGCCAGTATTCTCATTTCTGGCCTCCAAAGGGCCTGCGGGGGGATGGGGAAGGCCATTTTCGCCCTCCCCAGGCTCCTAGAAAGCCTCTGGAGCCTGGGGAGAGTGAAAAACGGGCCTTCCCCACCCCTCGGAGGCCCTCTGGAGGCCGGAAACAGCCTGTTTCCTGACTTCTGGTGGGCCCAGAAGGCCCAAAAATCAGGTAGTCGGCGCGTGCAGGCACGCTGAAACTGAGCTAGGGCAATGCTCACATGCCCACCGATATGGCTCCGTGTGCCACCTGTGGCACGTGTGCCATAGGTTCGCCATCACAGCTATAAGGTCTCCTGCTTGAGCAGGGAGTTGGATTAGAAGGCCTCCTAGGTCCCTTCTGCTATTCTGTTATTCTTCAGATCTAGTCACTGGCTTGGAGGATCGATTTCAAAGACATGCAGGATGACCTTCATTTAACAGAATAACGGAGTTGGAAGGGACTTTGAAGGACTTCTAGTCCAGCCCCCTGCTTAAGCAGGAGATCCTATACTATTTCAGACAAATGGTTGACCCATCTCTTCTTAAAATGCGTCGTTATTCAGTTGCTAAGCCATGTTCAACTTTGTGATCTCATGGACCATAGCAAACCAACCCCTCCCCCCAATTTCCTCCACCCTCTCCTGGAGTTCCCCCAAATTCACGTTTGTTGCTTCGTTGACCCTATCTAACCATCTCATTGTCAGGTTTCGATGTCGTCTCACCTAAAATAAATTGCATTTCCAAACAGATAGTCTTTGAAGAAATCTTTCATTTTATTAAGCACGACAATCTGGCCCCGATCGTGGCGTAGCCAACTCTGACTTCCTGACCCCAAACCTTCCCTTTCCATTCCCCAATTCTCTGCGTCTCATTGGCCCTCTTCCAAATCACTCTCCCCGTATCTACTACTTAAACTCCCAGGAATGTCCCCCCTCCCATCTCATCTCCTAGGGCAGTGGTCCCCAACCCCCGGTCCGCGGACCGGTGCCGGGCCGTGGAGTACCTGGCACCGGGCCGCGCAGCGGCCGGGGGACAGGAACGCTTCAGCGCAAAGGCTCCTGGGCCGTGCGCAATGGGCCTGCGCAAAGGCTCCTGGGCCGTGCGCAATGGGCCTGCGCAAAGGCTCCTGGGCCGTGCGCAATGGGCCTGCGCAAAGGCTCCTGGGCCGTGCGCAATGGGCCTGCGCAAAGGCTCCTGGGCCGTGCGCAATGGGCCTGCGCAAAGGCTCCTGGGCCGTGCGCAATGGGCCTGCGCAAAGGCTCCTGGGCCGTGCGCAATGGGCCTGCGCAAAGGCTCCTGGGCCGTGGCCCCACCCCTGCGCGCGCTCAGCGGGCCGCGGCGATAAAAAGGTTGGGGACCACTGTCCTAGGGGATATTATCTTCAAGGAAAATAAGTAGGTGAAATGTCAAGCATCCTCTTGCCAGCTGCCCTCTCTTCTTCTTATGTCAGCACTAAAGTAAATGCAGGTTGAAGTGCTGACACTCATCCTCTGCCATCCCCTTCTCTCCATTTGCCTTCCAAATTTGCTAACATTGGGGTTTTCTCTTCTCGTTTGGTGGCCAAAATATTTGAGCTTCAGCTTCTGGATCTTTCCTTCCAGAGAAGACCTTCCTTTACCGTTTCTTGAATAACAAAAGAGTTGCATCTTCAACTCTCTCTGATGTCCACCTTGATCCTTTAGAAGAGTCTGGGAAATTTCTGAGTTTTTGTGATTTGACCCCTTTTCTCCATTCTACCACCAGCTGTGGAATTCATCGGCACGGGGTACATTATCCCGAAAAATCACGTGGCTCTTTTTTTTTGTTACATAAAAGTGCATTTGTTAAAAAGCCTAATTATGGAATATGAATGTCTATTACCCAGTGTGAAAGCAGAAGGCTTGAAGCATTAGACAGCAAAATTGTACACTTACCTTTCCGTTTGGTGATAAGAGAGCGGGGAGGTTGGATTTGCTCTTTGTATTCAATCGGATGCCAGAACGATTTTGTATCGGGGAAGCCACAGGGCATCTGAGCGTCTTTTCCATTTGTGTGACAGTGTGTTGAAGAAAAAAAAACACAACCTGGGAGAGGAGGGAACGTGGAATATAGAATAATAGACCGAAAGGTGCTTTTTTTCAAGAGGGACTTTGCCTTTGAAGACGTTTTCAAAGAATGAAATGAAACGTCTTCAAAGGAAAACCAGGAAGTCCAGGTGCCTCTTTAAAAAGCACCTTTTGGGGCATCCATGACAGAGAATCTCCATAAACATAAGAATAACAGAGTTGAAAAAGGACCTTGGAGGTCTTCTAGTCTTCTCCTTGTTCTTGTTCTTGTTCTTGTTCTTGTTCTTGTTCTTGTTCTTGTTCTTGTTCTTGTTCTTGTTCTTGTTCTTGTTCTTGTTCTTGTTCTTGTTCTTGTTCTTGTTCTTGTTCTTGTTCTTGTTCTTGTTCTTGTTCTTGTTCCTGATTATACTATACTATACTATACTATACTATACTATACTATACTATACTATACTATACTATTACTATACTATACTATACTATACTATACTATACTATACTATACTATACTATACTATACTACACTACACTACACTACACTACACTACACTACACTACACTACACTACACTACACTACACTACACTACACTACACTACACTTCTATTCTACTCTTCTATACACTTCTATTCTAACTTCTATTCTACTCTACTCTATATTCTCTTCTCTTTTCTTCCTCTTCTTCCTCCCCCTCCTCTTCTACTTCTTCTACTTCTACTTCTTCTTCTTCTTCTTCTTTTTTTAATATATTTTTATTTGCTGCCCTTCTCCGGAGACTCAGGGCGGCTTACAAGGCGTTAAGCAATAGCCTTCATACTTTTGTATATTTTATACAAAGTCAGCTTATTGCCCCCACAAACCGGGTCCTCATTTTACCCACCTTAGAAAGGATGGAAGGCTGAGTCGACCTTGAGCCTGGTAAGAATTGAACTCGCAGTAATTGCAGGCAGCTGGATGTTAAATGCTGCCATAGTAGGAGGCATTAGCCTCCTACGCCACTCAGGCTCCTTCTTCTTCTTCTACTTCTTCTTCGACTACTTCTTCTTCTTCTTTTTCTACTGCTTCTTCTTCTACTTCTTCTACTTCTACTTCTTCTACTTCTTCTTCTTCTACTACTTCTATTTCTACTTCTTCTACTTCTTCTACTACTTCTACTTCTACTACTACTACTACTACTACTTCTACTTCTACTTCTTCTTCTACTTCTACTTCTACTTCTTCTTCTTCTTCTACTTCTATTTCTACTTCTACTTCTACTTCTCCTCCTCCTCCTCCTCCTCCTCCTCCTCCTCCTCCTCCTCCTCCTCCTCCTCCTCCTCCTCCTTGTTCCTGATTTGATTCCAGGTGTCTCCAACCTTGGCAACTTTAAGACTTGTGGACTTCAACTCCCAGACTTCCTCAGCCAGCTTTGTTGAGATAGCTCATTTTAACCCATGGATGGCATCATAGTTGGAGATGCTACAGGCCAGGGTCTCTAACCTTGGGAAGTTTAAGACTTGTAGACTTCAACTCCCAGAATTCCTCAGCCAGCCATGCTTGCTGGCTGAGGAATTCTGGGAGTTGAAGTCCACAAGTCTTAAACTTCCCAAGGTTGGTGACCTCCTATTCTATTCTATTCTATTCTATTCTATTCTATTCTATTCTATTCTATTCTATTCTATTCTATTCTATTCTATTCTATTCTATTCTATTCTATTCTATTCTATTCTATTCTATTCTAATTCTCCTCCACTCCACTCCACTCCACTCCATTCCATTATTCTACTCTACTCTACTCTACTCTACTCTACTCTACTCTACTCTACTCTACTCTACTCTACATTCTATATTTTATATTCTATATTCTATATTCTATTCTCTATTCCGTTCTTGTTCCTGATTCGATTCGATTCGATTCGATTCTAATTCCCATTTGAATTCAAATTCAAATTCTCATTCTATTCTATTCTTTTTATATTGTGGTGACCAGAATTGGATGCAGCATTCCAAGTATGATCTTACTTAAGGCATTCTAAGCAGTACTAACACTTCACGTGATCTTAATTCTATCCTTCTATTGATGTAGCCTAGGATTGCATTGGCTTTTTTGGCTGCTGCCGCACACGGCTGGCTCATGTTTCATTGATTGTCCACTAGGACTCCCAAGATCCTTCTCACAGTTAGTGGCACTAAGCCAATAACTGTGAGAGGGAATGCATGCATCAACTGTAACATAAAACCCACAAAACTTTTTGTCTTGGGAAGTGTTTCATTGCAAGGAACGGTGGCATCTGTGGGGTTTATGCTGCATTTTTAAAAGTAGGCCAATCCTATTCCCAACGCGCAGAAGGGAGCAAACATTCAGACACATCAGGGGCAGCTTTTAAGAACTAGCACTTTGCAAGAGATTTAGGCTCTAACAAGAAATTAATGTTGCAATGAAACACCCTTAAATTGTATTATATTATTTCAAGGAAGGAAAAATCTTCCCTTGAATTGAGTAGCCGGCTTCTTCTCCGGTCCGATGCAATTACAGCCATCTGTAAAAATGCGGTGTTTTCGTTTTTCTTTAAAGTGCCATAAAATCAATTTTATGATCCAGTTTTTCTACCTTGGCAAGGTGCTCGAGGCAGACAGTTTGATGACATTCCTTACTATTATACCTATCAACAGGGAACAAAAGTCTGGAAATGGGTTTTACACTTCCCGTAACAGGAACTGGGGGAAGATTTAAATTCAATTCTTCCCTTGTCGTTAGAGGTAGTCCTCGTCTTTTTGACGGTAATTGAGCTTGGAATGAATACTTGTATGCTGTCGCAGTCGTAAGTCAAGGCATCCGGTGACCGGATTCAAAGTTGCGACTAGTTTTTTTTTTGCAGCGGTTGTTTAAGCAAACTCTGCAGTCGTTAAGCAAATGCCAACAGCCGTTAAGCGAATCCATTTCTTCCAACGGGTGGGGGGGGATTATGTTGAAAACCAGACGTAAGCGCTGGGTAAAAACATTGCACCTAGCGATTGTGTGACCTGCGGATGGAATGGGACAACTTGCCGCAGCCGGCTCGCTCCAGGACAACTCACTGCAGGACAATTGGACAGTTCAATTTAATTGTTTAAAATAAATATAAAAAACATTTTAATTTTTGTCGTACTCGTTGCATTCTGTCCCTCCGTTTTGCATCTGTTCTTTAAATTATTCTATTCCACTATTTCTTTCAGTGGAACTCTTGTCCTGCAGCGAGTTGTCCCATGGTGAGTTGGCTGTTGTTAGTTGGTCGTGGTGAGTTGGCTGTTGCTAGATGAATGTGGTGACTTGGCCATGGTGAGTTGTCCCACGGTGAATTGGCCATGGCTAGTTGACCATGGCAAGTTGTTCATGGTGAGTTGGCTGTTGCTAGTTGACTATGATGAGTTGGCCATGGCTAGTTGACCATGGCAAGTTGACTGTGATGAGTTGACTGTTGTTAGTTGGCTGTGATGAGTTGGCTGTTGCTAGTTGACCATGGTGAGTTGACTGTGATGAGTTGGCTGTTGCTAGTTGGCTGTGGTGAGTTGGCCATGGCTAGTTTACCATGGCAAGTTGTTCATGGTGAGTTGGCGGTTGCTAGTTGGCTATGATGAGTTGGCCATGGCTAGTTGACCATGGCAAGTTGACTGTGATGAATTGGCTGTGGTGAGTTGGCCATGGCTAGTTGACCATGGCAAGTTGATTGTGATGAGTTGACTGTTGTTAGTTGGCTGGGATGAGTTGGCTGTTGCTAGTTGACCATGGTGAGTTGACTGTGATGAGTTGGCTGTTGCTAGTTGGCTGTGGTGAGTTGGCCATGGCTAGTTTACCATGACAAGTTGTTCATGGTGAGTTGGCTGTTGCTAGTTGGCTATGATGAGTTGGCCATGGCTAGTTGACCATGGCAAGTTGATTGTGATGAGTTGACTGTTGTTAGTTGGCTGTGATGAGTTGGCTGTTGCTAGTTGACCATGGTGAGTTGACTGTGATGAGTTGGCTGTTGCTAGTTGGCTGTGGTGAGTTGGCCATGGCTAGTTTACCATGGCAAGTTGTTCATGGTGAGTTGGCGGTTGCTAGTTGGCTATGATGAGTTGGCCATGGCTAGTTGACCATGGCAAGTTGACTGTGATGAATTGGCTGTGGTGAGTTGGCCATGGCTAGTTGACCATGGCAAGTTGATTGTGATGAGTTGACTGTTGTTAGTTGGCTGGGATGAGTTGGCTGTTGCTAGTTGACCATGGTGAGTTGACTGTGATGAGTTGGCTGTTGCTAGTTGGCTGTGGTGAGTTGGCCATGGCTAGTTTACCATGACAAGTTGTTCATGGTGAGTTGGCTGTTGCTAGTTGGCTATGATGAGTTGGCCATGGCTAGTTGACCATGGCAAGTTGACTGTGATGAGTTGGCTGTTGCTAGTTGGCTGTGGTGAGTTGGCCATGGCTAGTTGACCATGGCAAGTTGATTGTGATGAGTTGACTGTTGTTAGTTGGCTGTGATGAGTTGGCTGTTGCTAGTTGACCATGGTGAGTTGACTGTGATGAGTTGGCTGTTGCTAGTTGGCTGTGGTGAGTTGGCCATAGCTAGTTTACCATGGCTAGTTGACCATGGCAAGTTGTCTGTGGTGAGTTGGCTGTTGCTAATTGGTCATGGTGACTTGGTGGTGGTGAGTTGCCCATGTCCAGTTGCCCATGGCAGGTTGGTCATGGTAAGTTGGCGAGTTAGTTGTGGTGAGTTGACTGTGACAAGTTGGCCTTGGTGACTTGGTCATGGTGAGTTGGCCATTGCAAGTTGGCTATGGTGACTTGGCGAGTTGGTCGTGGTGAGTTGGCTGTGGTGAGATGACCGTGGCTGGTTGACCATGGCAAGTTGGCCATAGCGAGTTGGCTGTAGTGAGTTGCTCATGGCAATTTGTCCTGTGGTGAGTTGGCCATGGTGAGTTGTCACAGACCCAACTGCAGAGTTGAACTCATTGCCAAGTGTCCAAAATGAAACCAGGTGACTCTCTTTGTGTGTGTGTGTGTGTGTGTGTGTGTGTGTGTGTGTGTGTGTATACAGATATTGCAATTCCAGAAATGGGTTGCAAGTAGCTCTGGAGGCGTCTGTTGTAAATTTGAACAGTCATTAAGCAACTGGTCATAAGTCAAGGACTACCTGTTCTCGCCAAATGCATTGGACTTCAGTTCCCATAATTCCCAAGCAGACTCATCACTTCTAAATAGAGCACAGGTAATCCTCAACATACGACCGTTTGTTTAGTGGCTGAAGTTGCAATGCTGCTGAAAAAAATGACAGAGGTGGGTGAAAAAAGGGACCTGCAGTTACGACCATTACGATATCCCCGTGGTCATGAGATTGTAGTTCGGGCACTTAGCAACTTGCATCTATGACAGTTGTAATGTCCTGAGGTCACATGGTCAACATTTGTGACCTTCTCAGCCAACTTCTGACCAGCAAAGTCAGTGGAGGAAGCCAGATTTGCTTAACGACCGTTTGATTCACTTAACGACCCCATCAAAAAGGCTCATAAAATCGGGTGTGACTCACTTAACGACCTCATGGCTTAGTGACAGAAGTGTCAGTCCCAATTGTGGTCATAAGTGGAGGACTACCTCCCGCAAGATGATTTACATGACGTTGGTCTTGAAGATTGCACAGAAGCTTCACTGGGTCAAAAATGTCACTACAAAAGTTGAATTAAATCTTATTGGGCTGAACTACATGTTATTCCCAATGGGTATTGCCTTGGTTTTTCAGCACAATTCCTAGTTTTATTGTTTTAAAGTCCTAAAAAAGGACCGAGACTAAACTATCCTCAAGCATCTCCTTCTAAGACGATCAGGGGAACTGGAGACTAAAACATGCAGGAATTGGGTAGGTCTAGTTTAATGAAAAAGGGACGTGGTGGCTCAGTGGCTAAGACGCTGAGCTTGTCGATCGAAAGGTCAGCAGTTCAGCGGTTCGAATCCCTAGTACTGTCGCGTAACGGGGTGAGCTCCCGTGACTTGTCCCAGCTTCTGCCAACCTAGCAGTTTGAAAGCATGTAAAAAATGCGAGTAGAAAAATAGGTACCACCCTTGATGGGAAGGTAACAGCGTTCCATGCACCTTTGGCATTTAGTCATGCCGGCCACATGACCACGGAGACGTCTTCGAACAGCGCTGGCTCTTCGGCTTTGAAACGGAGATGAGCACCGTCCTCTAGAGTCGGGAACGACTAGCACATATGTACAAAGGAACCTTTACCTTACCTTTAGTTTAATGAAAAGAAGGACTAGGGGTGACAAGATAGCAGTCTTCCAATATTTTTCAGGGGCTGCCACAAAGAAGAGGGAGTCAAGCAAGGGTAAAATGCTCCCAGTTCGGACCGGCTTAGGCGAGTAGATAGTGATGGCAGCGGGCAGTTTGGAGAACTGGTAGCAAAAATCCCTCCCCCCTCCCCCCAGCCTCCAGCTTGCTTACCTTAGCTGCTGGTCGCAACGCCTGCCTTGCTTCGCTTGCTGTAATCCCTGCAATCCATTGCATCAGCAAGCAACTTAATCTCCCTGCCTGCAATCAAGCTCATCAGTGAGCAGTTCTATCTATCTGCCTGCCTGCCTGCTTGCTTGCCTTGTCCCAGTAAGTTTTTTTCCCCTTTGGAAGCTTTAAAAAAAAATAGTTAATTGCGAGGTTTTTAGTTGTTCTTTTTTTAGACCTAGCCATTTAAAGTTTAGGAAGTTTTAAATTTAGCTGCTTTTATATAAAAATTAAAATAATATAATATAATATAATATTTGTGCAGCTTTCTGAGATTTTGTGTGTTTCTGTAGTGTTTCACTCTAATTACACAAACACACAAAATCTCACAAAGCTGTATGTGGAATTTTGTGTGTGTAAAGTGTGAAAGTTGGTTTTTGGGGTTTTTTGTGGCTGTGTGAGGTTCCTGCATGTTGCAGGGGCCATTTTGGGTCTTGCACAGCTGCTTTTACATTGTGGGTGAGCCAGTTGTGTTGTGTTGTGTGTGTGTAAAGTGTGAAAGTTGGTTTTTTGGGCTTTTTGTGGCTGTGTGAGGTTCCTGCATGTTGCAGGGGCCATTTTGGGTCTAGCACAGCTGCTTTTATCTTGTGGGTGAGCCAGTTGTGTTGTGTTGTGTTTTGTAGGTTAAAAAAGGGCAACGAAGTGACGTCGACTTGGCCACGCCACCTGACCAACAAGCCACGCCCACCCAGTCACCTGACCAACAAGCCCCATCCACTAATTAAGCCACGCCCACAGAACCGGTAGCGAAAATTTTTAGATTTCACCCCTGGATTCAAGCTATTATCCAAAGCACCAGAAGGCAGGACAAGAAGTAACAGGTAGAAACTCATCAAGGAGAGAAGCAACCTAGAACTAAGGAGAAATTTCCTGACAGTTAGAACAATTAACCAGTGGAACTGCTTGCCTCCAGAAGCTGTGAATGCTCCAACACGGGAAGTTTTCAAGAAGAGATTGGACAGCCATTTGTCCAGTATTGTGAAGGTTCTCCTGCTTGAGCAGGGAGTTGGACTAGAAGACCTCCAAGGTCCCTTCCAACTCTGTTATTCTTTTCTGTTCTGAAACATCTCAGAAGGTTTGAGTAGAATAATGGAGGGGACCTTGGAGGTCTTCTAGTAGTGCAACCTCCTGCTCAGGTAGGGGACCTTACACCATTTCAGACAAATGTGTGACTTCTGAAGACAAATCATTTCACTGATTAATTGTTCTCACTGTCAGGAAATTTCTCCTTAGTTCTAAGTTGCTTCTCTCCTTGATGAGTTTCCATCCATTGCTTCTTGTCCTGCCCTCAGATGCTTTGGAGAATAGCAACAGCACTTAGACTAATATACCGGTTCACAGTGATTTCCAACCCTCTCTAAGTGGTTTACAGAGTCAGCCTCTTGCCCCCGACAATTTCGGTCCTCATTTTACCCACCTCGGAAGGACGGAAGGCTGAGTCAACCTTGAGCCTGGTGGGATTTGAACTGCCAAATTGCAGGCAGCCGGCAGTCAGCAGAAGTAGCCTGCAATACTGTACTCTAACCACTGCACCACCACGGCTCAATAGGTTGACCCCTTCTTATCTCAAACACTGGAACCCTGCTATCATGTCACCCTAGTCTTTCTCTTCATTAGACTAGACATACCCAATTCCAGCAACCGTTCTTCATATGTTTTAGCCTCCAGCCCCCTAATTAGTGGTGGGAATCAGCTGGTTTGGCCCGGTTTGGGAGAACCGGTTGTTAAATTGCTGGCTGGCCCCACCCCACCTCTTCCTGGAGTCCCCATGCACCCCGTTTTGGCTCTCAGGTAAGTGTAGGGAGGCCTACTAGGCCCAAAACTGGGTGTGTGGGTGTGGCACCGCCCCCCTGCGGCCCATTTTTACTCCCAGGAGGCTGCAGAGAGGCCTACTAGGCCCAAAAAGGGGCATGGGGGATGTCGCCCACGCCCCACCCCCCGCAGCCCATTTATGCTCCCAGGGGGGTGCAGGAGGCCAAGTGCTGCCTATCACACCTCCTGGCCACGCCCACCATGGCCATGCCCACCCAGCCGGTCATTAGGGCAGAGAACCGGTTGTTAAATTATTTGAATCCCACCACTGCCCCTAATTATCTTCGTTGCTCTTCTCTGCATTCTTTCCAGGGTCTCAACATCTTTTTTTACATCATGGCGACCAAAATGGGATGCAGGATTCCAAAGGTGGCCTTCCCAAGGCCTTATAAAGTGGGATCTAAAGTTGTTTGCATTCACAAAATGCAAGTAATTCTGTTCTCCAAAGGGGCACCAGCCATCAGTGGTTCTCTGTCTCTAGAAGAATGGCGACCACTTTCTAGAGGAAACCCGGTTACAAAAGTGTCTCTTTTTTGTTTCAGTTGTTACAGGACAGAACATAGAGGTAACCCAACTTCTGGAAACCGTATCGGTGAAAGCTGGAGAGGACCTCACTCTAAGGTGTACATTGACTGGAGGAAATATACCCGGAGGCGTGCGGTGGTACAAAGGGCTGGACAGAAACCAGACCCCCATTTACAGTGATAAACAAGGATCTTCCAACAGGGGGGTCAGGGTCATCCCAGGATCCAACACGGACTTCAGCATCAACATCCAAAACGTCCGTCCTGAAGATGCTGGGACCTACTATTGTGTGAAGTTCAGGGCAGGGAACCCAGAGAGAGAGCTGGCTTCGGGGAAAGGCACTCTGGTCTCCGTGATCGGTAGGTGGCCTTCTACATTTGATTTCTGGGGATGGAGGGAGATGTTCCTAGTCAACCATGAGACACGTGGGAGTAAATCCAATGTTCAAAGTGTCAGTGTATTCGTGACTGGCAGAGACATGCTAACAAGGTCAGCTAATGAATGAGGCTTAGTAACAAGGTCAGCCAATGGGAGCTGAAACAGCAAGGAGCCTGGGTGTGTCTTAGCTCTGGCTCTGAGCTCTGAATTGGAACTGAAACTGTTCTCTGCTGCCCTGGCCTGTGTTTGTACCTACTTACAATCTCTCCTCTTTACCATGTTGGAAAACCTGCTTTTGGTATTGTATATATGATTTATGTTTTATTATGTATATGAAGAGAAGTTAATGAATCCTGCTGAATCAGTTACCTGTGTGTGCTTCCTGGATGTGATTGCTGCTGCAAACTCTAACACAAAGTTGAGCCTTTCCAACCACAAACCATCTTTATTGTCTCTGTATTGTCTCTGAGGAACATCAACTGATGTGTCTCTCTACTTTCTCCCTCAGCCATGCCATCCCAGCCCGTGGTTCTTGGCCCCACAAGAAGAATCACGGCAGGGTCTCAGGCCTCCTTCAGCTGCTCCACAGGGGGATTCTCCCCCCGAGAGATCACGGTCAGCTGGTTGAAAAATGGGAAAAAAATATCGGATGGCCAGACCAACATCCTGAATTCTGATGAAAAGCAGAGCATCTCGTACCGAGCGGAGAACACGGTGGAAATCCTGCTGGAGCGAGGAGACGTGAAGTCCCAGCTGACCTGCCAGATCCAACACAGATCGTTGGAGGGTCGTGGTCCTCTCCAGCAGACCTTCGCACTTGGGGATGTCCTAAGAGGTAGGTGAACCTTGGGTTGCAGAGAGGGACGAGGCAAAGGAGTCTAGACCTGGTAGAAGGCACCTCAATGGCAGTGGGAATGGCACCAGGAAGACCCAGTTTTGTGTCCTGTGGAAGCTCACTGAGACCAAGCCAACTTTCTCAACCCATCCTACCTTACAGGGCTGTGGAGCAGGTCTTTAGAAAGACCTTCCACCTCTGGCTCTTTCCCCAGGGACTTGGGTCAAGTTGAGTGGGCAAGATATATTTTAAACCTGATTAGTCCAGAATTGTTTCACTTTGCTTTAGTGGTGTACATTTGTTGTGGCTTGTCGTCCTCTGGCCCCTCCAGCAGCCGAATCAGAGGAGGAGGAGGAGGCATGGGAGTCAGGATCAGCATCAAAGTAACTTGAGAGCTCCGAGGGGGAAGAGGGAATGGAGCTGGCAGAGAGAGAGAGAGGGAGAGAGAGAGAGAGAGGCAGAGCCTGGGCCGTCCATCAGCCCTCAGATGGAGAGTGAACAGCCCCCAGGTGTGGAGATGGCTGATGAGGAAGAAGAGGAGCAGCTGGGTCCAGTGCCTGACGTGCATATGTACAGAAGGCAGAGGAGAGGAGAGCAGTGGAAATCTATGGGCCGGTCCTTGGGACGGAAGAGCCACTGCTGCTAGCGAAGTCCCACCCTAACTCTGGGGATAAAAGGCAGGGGGGGAGCGGAGATGAATAAGTGTAGCAGACAATTATTCATCTTTCGGCCGGCCGGACCTGTTAGCCTGCGGTGAGAGAGAAACTTTGAGAACTCAAAGATTCCTGAGAGGAATCTTTGAGTTCACTTCAGAGCAGTGGTGAAATTTTAAAAATTTACCGTACGGGTTCTGTGGGCGTGGCTTGTTGGGGGGGAGGTCATGAGACTGGGTGGGCGTGGCCAACTCAACATCACTCACATCGAGGGGCTCCTCACCGGCCCCTCCCCTCCCAGCCACCCCTTGTCGCGAATGGCAGGAAAATGGGGAGGGGAATATTCCTGCCTACCAGCCTTCCCTTAGTCTGTGCTGAGATTGAGGAATGGATGACAGGCAGGAAAATCCCCTTCCCCATTTTCCTGCCTTTTACAAAAACGGCTCCATTACAGCTGCTCCCCCCGCATCCCCCTCCCTCCTGGGGACTACCTTAAAGGGACAGGCTGCAACAGCTCCGTTCTGAATGGAGGGAGAAAAGTTAGCATTCTGTCTGCTGCATTTAACATTGAATTCTGTGGCAGAGAGAATGCTAACTTTTCTCCCTCCATTCACAACGGAGCTGCTGCTCCCTTTATGGTTCCCTCCTGGCCCCCTCCCTCCTGGGGATTACCTTAAAGGGACAGGCTGCAGCAGCTCCCTTCTGAATGGAGGGAGAAAAGTTAGCATTCTCTCTGCTGCATTTAACATTGAATTTTGTGGAATATCGAGCGGCCGGAAGAGGTGAGCGGCGACCGGCTGGCTGTGGGTGGGACCAACGAGAGGTGATTATTACCGGTTTGGCGAACCAATGCCAATAATCCTTAGTGGTTCCCCCGAACCGGTCCGAACCTGTCGGATTTCACCTCTGCTTCAGAGAGTTTGTCATGGGTCAGCATAACTTTGTTTTTCCTTTCTATTTTTGCTCAGTGATTTTGCATGCTGCCTAAAGTCCAATTATTTGAGTTGGATGGCCAAATACATGCATTCCTTAACTTACAACCAGTCATTCAGTGACTGTTCAAAGTTACAACAGCACTGGAAAAAGTGAATTATGACCGTTTTCCCCACTGGCAGCATCCCCTTGGTCACATGATCAAAATTCAGACGCTTGGCAACTGGCATGTACTTATGACAGTTGCAGTGTCCCGGGGTCACACGATCGATCCCCTTTTGCGATCTTCTGACAAGCAAAATCAAGGGGGAAGAAGCCAGATTCACTTCATGACTGTGTTACTAACTTAACAAATGCAGGGATTGGCTTAACAACTTGTGGCAAGAAATTTGTAAAAAGGGGAGCAAAACTCACTTAACCATGTCTCGCTCAGCCACGGAAACTTTGAACTCAATTGTGGTCATAAGTGGAGGACTATATGTCCTAGAAAGAAGGCATGTGAGAAGTCGACATCCAAAGGAATGGCAGGACAAAAACCTATTTAGGAGTGAAGAATGATGTAGAATTAGGAGTTATCTGAACAAACGAGGACGAAGATTTGCTGAAAATTGGATGGAGTTCTTTATTTCGTTCTTTGTTCATAGTGTTAAAGTTTTGATCTTGGGCTTCTTACAAGCCAAGTTCTGGGTTTTTCACACCAGGGTTGTGTTCAGAAAACCTGCTTGTTTCCACAATGTCACAATCGGAGAGAAGAATTAGTTGGTCTTCTCTCTTCTTCTGCATGCAAGAACCAGAAGTCTATTATTATTATTATTATTATTATTATTATTATTATTATTATTATTATTATTATTATTATTATTATTATTATTATTATTATTATTACTACTACTACTACTACTATTATTATTATTATTATTATTATATCTTTATTCATTAAACATGAAACTCAGTCAACTGAACATTCAAAAATGCATCACAAATACCATTGATTGGTGCTGCTGCTTCTCCTCCTCCTCCTCCTCCTCCTCCTCCTCCTCCTCCTCCTCCTCCTCCTCCTCCTCCTCCTCCTCCTCCTTCTTCTTCTTCTTCTCCTTCTCCTTCTCCTTCTCATTATTATTATTATTATTATTATTATTATTATTATTATTATTATTATTTTATTCATTAAACATGAAACTTAGTCAACTGAACATTCAAAAATGCATCACAAATACCATTGACTGGTGCTTATTATTATTATTATTATTATTATTATTATTATTATTATTATTATTATTATTATTATTATTTAATCTTTAGTGAGATTCACAGCCTTTGAGGCTGGTTAATAGCTCAGCAGCTCGAGTCCTAACCAAGGACCTAGGAACTGTTAAGGTATCGTCGGAGGATGTAAGCTGTTCCGAGTAAGGTGGTTTTTTGTAGAGTCAAAATGTTCAAGTCCGGCAAATTTAGAATTTCTAAATAGCGGGGTAGCTCTTTGAAACTCAGTCAACTGAACATTCAAAAATGCATCACAAATACCATTGACTGGTGCTAATGGTTGATACGGGTTGCTGCCAGCGTCCCAGGTATCAACCAAGTACCTTCTTAAGATGTACGATGTTCCGAGTAGCGCAGTTTTTTGCAGTTCCACTGGTGTTATTGCAGGAAGCTGCAATTTGCTGATGTACCTTATAAAATTCTTGGATATGGTACCAAGTGCCCCAATGACAATGGGTATCACTGTTACATTATTATTGGTTAATCTTTGGTGAGATTCACAGCCTTTGAGGCTGGTTAATAGCTCAGCAGCTCGAGTCCTAACCAAGGACCTAGGAACTGTTAAGGTATCGTCGGAGGATGTAAGCTGTTCCGAGTAAGGTGGTTTTTTGTAAATGTTCAAGTCCGGTAAATTTAGAATTTCTAAATAGCGAGGTAGCCCTTTGGCTACCTCGCCTTATTATTATTAAAAAATCAATATCTACATAAACAGTGTGTTGTCTGGGCACAATTAATTTTGAGAAATAGTAATAATGATAATAACAATAATATTCATAACATTAATAATGATCACATAATAATCATAGTATTTCCTTATCCATTTTAATAAACCTTCCTTACATAGCCAATCATTCTTTTTTGCTTTGAAGCTTCTGACCTCTGTTTCTGTAAGTTAGCCATTGATAAAACAAATCCCATGTTAGAAAGTATTCAGTTTCTTCCTTCTCCTTAATTCTGAGTGTTAGCCTATCCATTTCTGCACATTCTAGTATTTCTTTTCTTACATTTTCATCTGTAGGGCTCTCCGTTTCTCCACTGTTGTGCAAACACAATTCTAGCTGCTGTTAACACGTATCAGATTAAATCTGTATTCCCTTTTTTATTATATTTTTCTGGCAAGAAAAAGAAGAATATTTCCGGTTTTAAATCTATATGTTGCGTTAGATTTTTTTCTAACGACGCATGTATTTTTGTCCTCTTTTTTTTTTTTTGCCTTTGGGCATGTCCACCACATATGATGATACCGTGTTTCCTTGAAAATAAGACCCTGTCTTATTTTATTTTATTTTTGAACCCTGAAATAAGTGCTTGGCCTTATTTTCAGGGGGATTTTATTATTTTGGGGCACGTGGAGCAAGATGGGGCTCCTCTCGCCGTCTTACCAGATTTCCAGCTCTGTCTCCCTAACCCTAACCAGAGGAAATGGTGGGGATCGGCTGCACATTTTAACTTTTTAAACTTTTGTGTGGGATATTGTTGCATTGTTTTATTCTCTGTTGTAAGCCGCCCAGAATCCCTTGGGAGTGGGGCGGCATAGAAATGCGACAAAATAAATAAATAAATAAATAATGCATTTAGATATTTTTAGGGAGGGCTTATTTGGGGGGGTGTATTTTCGGTGGGGGGCTTATTTTAGTCTACGTGCTCAAAAGCCCGATTGGGCTTATTATCCGGGAAGGTCTTATTTTTGGGAAAACACGGTATGAACCAAATGTCTGATTACATTTCCATCATTTAGCGGACATGTCCTTAAACATCTTTGCCAGTCTAGGAACGAGGAGTCTGAAGATCTTTTGACTGACCTCTTTGGCTTTCTTTGCTCAGTTCCTCCCAAGGTCCGTCTTGAGATCAACCCACCTTCTCCTGTCCAGCTGAACGCCTCAGTGACGGTCACTTGCAACGCAGAAAGCTTTTATCCAGAGGACGCAAAAGTGGAGTTGTTTTCCAAGGATGCCCAAGCCAGAAAAGGAAAGCTTGGCGTGAAGACCTCGAATCCAGACGGGACTTTTTCCCTCAAGAGCAACCTAGAGATGATGGCCAACGAAGACAAGAACTCCTCCATGTTCTTTTGCCAGGTCCAGCATGATTCCCAGCCTCTGGTCAACGAAACCGCTACGCTCTTGATCAGGATGCAATTTGACAACAGAAATCCGGACGACGATCCAAGAAGTAAGTATGGGCTTTGAGGTTGGTTTTTCAGAGGTTTTGTTATACGGTCCACCTCGTTTCCTGTTCATGTCTCCTTTGGTCTTTCTTCATTGAAGGAGAACATGGACTTCCAGATTGTTCTCAAATATTTGAGTGAAGGGACTGTTGTTCCAAGATTCAGCCCGGGGACCAGGTGGGGAAGTTCTAGAACCAGAGCAGGCAGTCCTCCCTTGGCCCAACTGAGTGTAGAGAGCCTCGGAGATGACCCTGAAGAAACGATGTGACAACTCTTAGCAAAACAGGAAAAAAAGCAGTAGCTAGAGGGCTTCTCCTTATACTTTCTGGAAAGTAACAGGGAGGGAGAAGAAACGTTCTCGAGCCTTCAAGATGGATGGTAGACTTGATGGTCAATCATCTCAGGAAGAAGACTCTACAAGTAATATGGACCTGTTGAGATAGCTCATTTTCTTTGTTGAGATAGCTCATTTTAACCCATGGATGGCATCATAGTTGGAGATGCTACAGGCCAGGGTCTCCAACCTTGGGAAGTTTAAGACTCGTGGACTTCAGCATGGCTGGCTGAGGAATTCTGGGAGTTGAAGTCCACGAGTCTTAAACTTCCCAAGGTTGGAGATCCTTCTATAGACCTGTGTTCCTTAACCCGGGCAACTTTTAAAAAATGTGGACTTCAACTCCCAGAATTCCCTGGCCAGCTGTTTGGAGAATTCTGGGAATTGAAGTCCACAAGTCTTAAACTTCCCAAGGTTGGAGATCCTCCTCCTCCTCCCTGCAAGCCCCATTCCCTTCTAGCACTGATGACATTATATAGTTGGGTCACGAAACGTCTGCAAGAAAACAAGTAAGCTCAAAGAGCACCAAGGATCCCACAGTCCTCCTCCTCCTCCAACCCCCACTGCCTTCTAGCACTGGTGATAAACTGACAGCAAACAGCATTCCTTACTAGCACTGATGACATTATATAGTTGGGTCATGAAACGTCTACAAGAAAACCATCGAGCTCAGAGAGCACCAAGGACCCCTCATGTCAACCCGGAGCTACAAATATTCTCCTTTAATGATAAATATATTCTGTGAATATAGTATATTGAAGGGACACGGTGGCTCAGTGGTTAAGACACTGAGCTTGTCGATCGAAAGGTCGGCAGTTCAGCGGTTCGAATCCCTAGTGCTGCGTAATGGAGTGAGCTTCCTGTCAAGTTTCGAGGTTGTCTCAAATAAATTGCATTTCAAACAAAGTCTTTGAAGAAAAACTCCTATTTATTAAGCACGACATTCTAAACCCGACTCCAATCGAAGCCAACACTGACTTCCAGCCCCAAAACCCTCCCTTTCCGTTCCCCACTCCCCTGCACTCATTGGCCATCTTCCAAGTCATTCTACCCCTAATCTATTCCAGCTCAAAGGAATTTCCCCCCTCCCATCCCATCTCCTAGGGGATATTATCTCCAGGGAAAATAAGTAGGTGAAAAGTCAAATGTCCCTTTCCAGACGCCTCCACTTCTCCTTTTTATGTCAGCACTAGAGTAAATGCAGGTTGAAGTGATGACACTTCCATTACTTGTCCCGGCTTCTGCCAAGCTAGCAGTTCGAAAGCAGGTAAAAAATGCAAGTAGAAAAATAGGGACCACCTTTGGGGGGGAAGGTATCAGCGTTCCATGCGTCTTTGGCATTGAGTCATGCCGTCCACATGACCACGGAGACGTCTTCGGACAGCGCTGGCTCTTCGGCTTTGAAACGGAGATGAGCACTGCCCCCTAGAGTTGGGAACGACTAGCACGTATGTGCGAGGGGAACCTTTACCTTTACCTTTATATTCTGTGAACTGCCATGGAGGTGTCATCTTAACCCTCTTCCTGCCTCCCAGACATTCTAAGCTCTGCTGCCTCTTTGCCCTCCGGGAAGCAGCCCCTCCCTCCTCAGAATCCAGACTACATTCCACCACATTAGAGAAAGCTTTCGTTCCACTGAAGGTCTTTGACGTTTTCTCTTGTTTTAATTTGCGAGCTGCCCAGAGTCGTGATAGACTGGGACAATCAATATATATATTTCAACAAATGGATTCCCTAAATAGATGCCGAAGGACTCAAAGGGCAGTTCAAGGAACCCACCCTAACTCATGCCATCTTTCTGCAGACGATAAAACAACCATGGTTATCATTGCAGTCGTGGTGTGTTCCCTCCTGGTTGTGTTGGTGATTGCGGTTATCTACCTCATCCAAGCAAGACACAGCAAAGGTAAATATCCACGTTCACTGGTCTTTGTGGTTTGAGGGCCTGGTCAGAAAGTTGGCCATGCTGTGGTCATCACCCTTGAGATTGATGGATGCACTGTAGGCACCTTCATCCATTGTGGGGAGGAGGTCTTCATGTGGTGTGTCTAAAACTGTTGTCGTGATTTCTAGGGTTAGTTTTCCCGATGTGATGCATGTTGGGAAGGGAGGGAGAGAGGGAGAATGGATGTATCCCTCTGTTAATCCCACTGCTACATGGGGCTCCCCTTGGGGCGCACCCGGAGGCTCCAACTGGTGCAGAATGCGGCCGCGCGGGGGATTATGGGAGCGACGGGGCGCTCCCATGTGACTCCTCTCCTGCGTGAGCTGCATTGGCTTCCGGTGGACTTCCGGGTGCGCTTCAAGATGTTGGTAATCACCTTTAAAGCGCTCCATGGCTTAGGGCCGGGGTACTTACGGGACCGCCTTCTGCCACCAATTGCCTCCCACCGGCCAGTTCGCTCCCACAGAGAGGGCCTCCTCAGGGTGCCGTCGGCCAGACAATGCCGGCTGGCGACCCCCAGGAGGAGAGCCTTCTCTGTGGTGGCACCTACCCTCTGGAACAATCTACCTCCAGAGATACGAGTGATCCCAGACCTCCGGACTTTTCGTCGGGCCCTTAAAACCTATTTTTTTCAGTTAGCCGGGCTGTCCTGATTTTATGGTTGGTTTTTAAAATTTGATACTGATTTTAATTGAAATGTTTTAAATTATGGGCCAAACTTTATTTAATTATTTTAAATCTATTTTAACTTTTGTGTACAAATGTTTTATTTTGGCTGTTCGCCGCCCTGAGTCCGAAAGGAGAAGGGCGGTATAGAAATCTGAAAAATAAATAAATAAATAATGCAGTTTAGGATTGCATTGGCTTTTTTGGCTGCCGCCGCACACACCTGCCTCCTATTTAACTCATTGTCCACTAAGACTCCAAGATCCCCCTCACAGTTCCTGCTATTAAGGAGCACACTTTCATTGACAATCACCATTGTGGTAATAAATCTGTAGCACCTTAAGCAGAAAGCTGATGCATGGACTAAGGCGGCTCATTTTCTCAACATGACTAGCATTGCAGGGCATCAAGCTGTTCAGGATTCATCTGCGTGGCAGCCTTCGTTGTAATTTATTTAGCCTCAGAGTTTAGCCGTCAGCATTCTGATGCTGCCATAAAAAGGAGGAGACGAGGCTTGACTTTTCACCTACTTATTTTCTCTGTAGATAATATCCCCTAGGAGATGGGATGGGAGGGGGACATTCCTGTGGATTGAGGTCAGAAGCTGGGGAGACTGGCTTGGAAGATGGCCAATGAGAAGATGAGAATTGGGGAACGGAAAGGGAAGGGTCTGGGGGTCAGAGGGTTAGTATCGGCTACGACGAAGTTGGGGCCAGATCTGTCGTACTCAATAAATGGAATATTTCAGCAAAGATTCATTGTTTGGGAGTGCAATTTATTTGAGATGACATCGAAACCTGACATTAGCCTGTCTTGGCTGGCAGCCAAATTTGTTACACAGGAGCTTCTGGAAAATGTTATACTAATAACAGGGGCTGGACTAGAAGACCTCCGAGGTCCCCTCCAGCTCTATTCCGATTCTTTGATTCAAATAGTTCCCGTCGTACAACAGTCCATTTAGTATCTGTTCAAAGTTACGACAGCACTGAAAAACAATGTCTTGGGATCGATTTTCACACCGTTGCAGCATCTCCTGTGGTCACATGATCAAAATTTGAGGCGTTTGGCAACTGGCATGTACTTATGACAGTTGCAATGTCCCCGGAGTCATGTAGGCCAGGGGTGGGTTCTACTTACCTTTACTACCGGTTCGCAGCGGGAGCCGCTCGCGCAGAAGCTTCTGCACATGCGCAGAAGCATTTTGATGACGTCAAGGTCGGTGGGTGGAGCTTCCCGCCGGTTTTACTACCGGTTCTATAGAACCGGTGCGAACCGGGGGCAACCCACCACTGAGGTAGGTCCCCTTTGGCGGCCTTCTGACAAGCAGAGTCCGCGAGGAAGCCAGATTCAGTTAACAACCATGTGACTAATTTAACGACTGCAGCGGTTCACTTAACAACCGTGGCAAGGAAGGTCGTAAAATGGGGCAAAATTCACTTCACAGCAACAGAAATTGGGGGCGCCGTTGTGGTCGTAAATCGAGGACTACCTGTAGTGTCGAGAAATGCTGCTCAGCCCTTGTAAGAAACTTACGTTTTGCAGGATATTTTTTGGAAACCTTCAAAATTGATCTTCCAGCTAATGTTTTTTTTTTTTCCTCCTGCTTTCTTTTAGGTAAAGACTCCACATCTGTAAGGTAAATCTCTTTTTCTCTTTTCATCAAAACAAATGGGTTGATGGGGGGGTGGGGGAATTAAATACTGGCTGTTACAACCTGGTGTATTTCAGGTGCATTGAAGTATAATTTCCATCAGTCTGAGCCCCCAAGATCCATAGCTAGCTCCCTGGATGGTACGAAAGTGGGCTAACCTTAGGCTAATATTTGGGGTTTAAAACTGGTTTGTTTACAGTGCCTAATTTTGCTTGATGAAAACCATAAATCTGTTTCCTTTGCAATCCGGACATCACTCTGGATTTATTGAAAGCATGGTGGGGCAGAGAGGACTCCAGTAAGCTTTCACCCAGCATGCTAACTCAAACTCAAGTTAGCAAGGCATTTGGGGTGGGGGCATTCATTGCCACATGGTGCAAAAGGAGGAGGAGGAAAGTGGAAGGACGTGGCAAAGGAAAGGAGAAGGAGAAGAGGGAGGAAGGAGAAGGAGGAAGAGAAAAGAGGGGAGGAGAAGAAGGAGAAAGAGGAAGGGAGAGGGGGGAAGCGGAGGAAGGAGAAGAAGGGAAGTGGAAGGATGGGGAGGAGGAGAGGAGGAGGAGAAGGAAGACGGGGAAGAAGAAAGAGAGAAAGAGGAAGAGAAGGAGAAAGAGAGGAGAAGGAGAAAGAGGGAAGGGGGAGAAGGAGGAGGAGGAGGAGAAAGAGGAAGAGGAAGAGAGGAGAAGGAGGGAAGAAGGAGAGGGAGGAAGAGAGGAGGAAGGAGAAAAAGGGAAGGAGAAGGATGTGGAGAAGGAGAGGAGGAGGAGAAGGAAGAAGGGGAAGGAGAAAGAGAGGAAGAGAAAGAGAAGGAGGAAGATAGAAGGAGGAAGATGGAAGGGGAGAAGGAGAAAAAGGAGGAGAAAGAGGAAGAGAGGAGGAAGGAGAAGAAGGGAAGTGGAAGGATGTGTAGAAGGGGAGGAGAAGAAGAGGGAGGGAGGAGAAGGAGACAGAAGAAGGAAGAAGGAGAAGGAGAAAGAGAGGAAGAAGAGAAGAAGGAGAAGAGGGGGAAGAGAGAAGGAGAAGGAGAAAAAGAGGAGAAGGCGAAAGAGGAAGGGAGAGGGGGAAAGAGGGGAAGAAGGAGAAGGGAAGTGGAAGGACATGGAGAAGGAGAGGAGAAAAAAGAAAAAGGAAAAGGAGAACATGAGAGGAAAAGGAGGAGGAGCGAGGAAAGAGAAGGAGGAAGGGAAAAGAAAGAAGAGAGGGAAGAAGGAGAAAGTGGGAAGGAGAGGAGAAGGAAAAAAGGGGAAAGAGGAAGAGAGGAGAAGGAGAAAGAGACAAAGAGGAGGCAGTGGAAAAGGAGGAAGGAGAGAGAGGGGAAGGAAGGAGAAATGAAGGAGAAGGACAAAGAGAAGGAGAAGCCTATTACAGATTAGCATAATACCCTGGGTCAGACACCATGCTACGATAAAGAACAAACCCAGACTAAGCAGAGGCTTTATCAAGCATAGAGTGTGAATGTAAAAACTATTATGGAGAGATGAAAAACCTGCGATAAGAAGAGGATTATAAAAAACCGCTTTCCGAGCCTCCCGACTTCAGCCTTCAAGACGACGGGATCAGAAACCATCTCACAGCTTACTAGAGAGCGTTTCAACCGCCTGAGATTTTTTTTTAAAAAAAAAAAGCCCAAAAGAATTTGAGCAAAGAGATAAAATAAAGTAAAATCACAGGAAATGCATTTAAGAGCACGGGAGTCTCCCTGATCGTAGAGAGCAAAGCTGCCCAAGTGTTACTTTAATTTTCCTTTATGTAAGGAAAAAAAAAAAAAAGAACGCCACATATCTCTTGATTGCTTCTGGATTTAGCCGATAATCACGAAATGCGCCGGACGATAGGAAATTCCATTTAAGCACCCAGACAAACATTAGATTAATTATTCCGCTGTTTGATCGGCCCTCTTAAGAAAGAAGACAAAGGAACTTTATCTTTTTGGTGCTTGAGGAATTCGTTTAATGCGCTCCAGGTTTTTTGGAGTTGGTAATTGTGTAAATTCGCCGTGTATTTGGAACGAGATAAAAAGTGTTAATTCTCTCTTTCATTTACTGAGCCTTCGATAGGCAGATTTGCCCGAGTGGGGAAGACAGGCAGTCCTCAACTTACGACCGTAATGGAGCCTGCCCATTAAGGTCATAAGTCATGACAGTCGTAAAGCAGGTTACCCATGTGACCGACCTGATTTAATGACTTTGTTACAGCTGCGGGAATTCTGGGAGTTGAAGTCCACCTATCTTAAAACTTGCTGGCTAGGGAATTCTGGGAGTTGAAGTCCTCCCATCTTAAAGATGCCAAGATTGAGTAACAATGCTAGACATTATTTCTGATGTGAAGTTAAATTTAAGGCAATGTTTAGTCTCTACTTAGCAAATTTTAGGGTGTCGATGCTAAAACCTTTGGAGTAAGATTTAATTTTCCTGAAAGAGGCGAAACCCAGATCCAGTTGGCCCCAAGCCCCTAGGAAACATCTGGCAGAGGGAAATACTCTTTTTTTGCTCGTTCGACAATTTAGATTTAATTCCGAGCCAAAGGGAGAATTGAAACAGCCATAACACCAAAAATCAGTCAGAAATTATCATGCTCTTAAACCTGCGACGTGTTCATTAAAACTGGCAGAATTGTAATCCAATCACAGCGCAACCGTAATAAAAGCAAATAAACCCAGCACATCATAGAAATAGTCAGAACAATTACAGAATCACAAGAGTAGTGGCTAAAATAACTCAGCTAGGAAAAGGATCTAATATTCCACCTTTTTAAAAAATGTCTAGTGTAATGTTTCTGAAACTTTGCAACTTTAAGAAGAGTGGATTTTAACTCCCAGAATTCCCCAGCCAGCCATGCTGGCTGGGGAGTTCTGGGACTTGAAGTCCACACATTTCTAAGTTGGGGAGGCTGAGACAAAGTAGTTTAGATTGTTCTCTATATCTTTGGAAGTTGCATTATGCAACCTAGCCATCTTGCAAAGAAGTTGGAACTACGATTCCCAGAAGCCTCCGCTGCTTTCCCAGAAGCTCTAGCTGTATTTCCCAGCCTCCCCAGCTGATAAAATTCCCCATTCAGCAGGAATTCTCATTAACTGTGTTTTATTCTTTGGGTTGCCCTTTTTAATCATGTGCTGGGTATATTTATGATTGTGTTAACCTTTTGCGATGCCAGATACCTTGAGTGAGAGCAGAGCTGGGATACATTCCTTAAAATAAAATGATTGCATCCTAACCCATTGGTCCAAACCATAAAGTTTAATTACTTAATTTATGATAGGTGTTTTATTAAGGGCCTGAATATATTTTCCAAGGACCTAGCTAGGTCTATGAATTTATGCCGCTAAAGGCTTTGTAGCAAACACACATTTACTTATTGATTAATATTAAATCTGCTCCTTGCTTTTTCACATGAATAGCAAAAGGCATAATAAAAGTCAACAAGAAAGGCATCGATAAAAAAATAGATGCAGATTTTTTTAAAAAAAACTAACTAACAGCCGCAGTCAACTTGAAAACCTAGTTGAGTTAAAATATGGACTTTAATATAAAACAATATGTAATTTTTTTTCCCATCTCCACATTTCCCATTAACCATATAGCAATCTCTCGAGTTAGGTGGCTCAGAAAAATTGCACAGAAGTTCCTATATGGCTGGTCGAGAGATTTCTGTTGAAAAATGGCTGGAGGAGAACTTAAACCCTGATCTCTGTCCTCGTAAATCAAGGTTAAGGAACCTGTAGCATTTATGTATTGCTGAACTGCATTCCCAGCAGCTGCAGCCAAAATGCAAATTATTGAAGTAATGCTGGGAAACGTAGTTTAGCAAAGCTCGGAGGGAGGGACGGATCTTGATAGACTTGAACCCTGGGCCCTATCTAACAAAATGAAATTCAATGTAGAGAAATGTTAAGTCTTAACACTTAGGCAAGAAAAACCCAAAGTACACATATAGACTGGGTGAAATCAGGCTTAATAGCAGTAACTGGGAGAGGGATCTTGGAGGCTAAGTAGACAACCAGCTAAATAGGAGCTAACAGTGTCTGGCGGCAGCCAAAAATGCCAATGCAATCCTAAACTGCATTAACAGAGGGATACACTCAAGATCAAGGGAGGTACTAAGACCACTCTATAAAGCCTTAGTAAGGCCACACCTAGAGTACTGCATCCAGTTTTGGTCACCACACTATAAAAAAGATGTTGAGACTCTAGAAAGAGTGCAGAGAAGAGCAACCAGGATGATGGGGAGACTGGAGGCTAAAATATACGATGAACGGTTGCAGGAACTGGGCATGGCTGGTCTAGTGAAGAGAAGGACCAGAGGAGACATGATAGCAGTCTTCCGATATTTGAGGGGCTGCCACAGAGAGGAGGAAGGGGGTCAAGCTATTCTCTAAAGCATCTGAAGACCAGGCAAGGAATAATGGATGGAAACTGATCAATGAGAGATTCAACCTAGAAATAAGGAGGAACTTTCTGACAGTGAGAACCATCAACCGGTGGAACAGAAGTTGCCTTTGGAGGTTGTGGGAGCTTCATCCCTGGAGGCTTTCAAGAAGGGACTGGACTGCCATCGGTCAGAAATGGTGTAGGGTCTCCTGCTTGGGCGGGGGGTTGGACTAGATGACCTCTAAGGTCCCTTCCAACTCTGTTAATCTGAGTGTGGATTCAGTGGACCATTTCTGCTCTAAATTGATCTAGAAAGAAGGGATGAGGATAAATCCAGTCTTTCCAATGACGATATTCCATAGATTGTGATTGGTTCTTTGGAATCTGAGAATTTGAAGCAATGAGGTGTGGACTTCAACTCCCAGAATTCCCCAGGCGGCCTTGCTCATGGCCGAAGCTCACTCTTGAAGATGCGTAGACTTCAACTCCCAGAATTCACTTAACGACTGTCTCCACAGAAAGGTTGGGCTCAATTGTGGTCGTAAATTGAGGGCTACCTATAAGCCTTCCATTTTTGTGCACAGAATACAGTTCTGTGCACAACGTATGACCACAATTGAGCCCAACCTTTCTCATTAAGTGAGACATTTGTTAACTGAGTTTTGCTCCATTTTACGACCTTTCTGGCCCCCGTTGTTAGGTGAATCACGGCAGTTGTTAAGTTAGTAATACGGTTGTTAAGCGAATCTGGTTTTCCCATTGGCTTTGCTTGTCAGAAGGTCTCAGAAGTTGATCACATGATTTTAGGACACCATCATAAATATGAGTCAGTTGCCAAGTGCCTCCATTTTGATCAACGGTTGTAAGAGTGAAAAACTGTCATAAGTCACTTTTTTCAGTCCCATTGTAACGTCGGTCACTAAACGAACCGTTTTAGGTCAAGGTCTACCTGTATTCTTATTGCTGTCAGCATATATAACATTAAAAATTCCAATTTTTTTTCAAGCTCTTTACGCATTAAACCCAAACTAGGACCAATGCTCCTAGTCCTATAACTCAAATCTCCTTTGCAGAAGCCAACAATCACAAATGGAGACCTATACGAAATCTGTGCCACTTTGGATTTATTTTTGTTTAGGTGTTGTTTCTAATTTCGTTTTAAAAAAGGTCACTGTGTGAAATTTGCTGTTGACTCCCTTGGTGATCTGAGTTTTTGGTTCTATCTTTAGGCTCCACGAAGCTGAGAAAACTCCACCGCTGACGAATCAGGTAAGCTGAGCTTTGTTTCTTGAGATGCCGCCTAGAAATAATAATTATAGAGGTTGTCTCTTTGCTGTGAAATAGCTTTAACCAACGGAACGGAACGTCCTTTCACAGCATAAATGAGTTGGAAGGGACCTTGGAACAGTGGTGAAATCCAATTTTTTTTTACTACCGGTTCTGTGGACGTGGCTTGGTGGGCGTGGTGTGGCTTGGTGGGCATGGCAGGGGAAGGATACTGCAAAATCCCCATTCCCTCCCCACTCCTGGGGGAAGGATATTGCAAAATCCCCATTCCCACCCCACTCTGGGACCAGCCAGAGGTGGCATTTCCCGGTTCTCCAAACTACTCAAAATTTCCGCTACCAGTTCGCCAGAATCTGCTGGATTTCACTCCTGCCTTCGAGGCCTTGTAGTCCAGCCCCGCACTCAAGCATTTATGCCATTTCGGACAAATGGACATCCAGTCTCTTCTTTAAAAGCCTCCAATGAGTCCCTTGGGAGTTGGGCGGCATAGAAATGCGATAAATTAAATGGAGCACCCACAACTTCTGGAGGCAAGCTGTTCCACTGGTTAATTGTTCTCACTGTTAATGAAATTTCTCCTTTAGTTTTAGATTGACCCAAAGGTTCTTTTTCAAGAGGCAACTGAACTTTCTGGTGTTTCTTTGAAGACGTTTCAAGGAGGAGAAATCCTTCCGTTCCCCAACATCCAGTAGCCAGAACTGAAGAAGCTTCTTTGGATGAGAAGCGAAACGTCTTCCAAGAAAAACCAGAAAGTCCAGCTGCCTCTTGAAAAATGCACCTTTGGGACAACCGTGACCAGGATGACGGAGAATCTCCATTGACATTTAGTTTTAGGTTGCTTCTCTCCTTGATGAGTTTCCATCCGTTGCTTCTTGTCCTGCCTTCAGGTGCTTTGGAGGATAGCTTGACCTCCTCCTCTTCTCTGTCACAGCCACCTCAAAATATTAGAAGATGCTGTCACCGTGATGGGGAACCTATGGCACACGTGCCAGAGGTGGCACAGAGAGCCCTCTCTATGCGTACATGCGCCATTGCCAGCTGCTCTTCGCGGCCGCCAGAGAGCCTGAAAACAGCCTGAAAAACACCCCCAAAATAGGGTATTTTCTGGGCCGCTTTCAGTCCGTTTTTGGCCTGAATAATGGCCTGAAAACGGCCAAAAAAACAGCCAAAAAGCAGGCATGTGCGTGCCAGCCAGCTGATTTTTGGGTTTCCTGCACTCCAGCGCATGCACATGTACATGCGTTCCGGTTTGGGCATTCAGTGCTAAAAAAGGTTCACGATCACTGTGCTATCATGTCATCCACTCGTCCTTCTTTTCACTATTTATTTTTTTATTTTAATTTTATTTCTATACCGCCCTTCTCCCGAAGGACTCAGGGCGGTGTACAGCCAATTTAAAAACACAGGACACAACAATGATTAAAAATTAAAATAATTAAATAGATTTGGCCGATTTAAAACCCCAAAAATTAAAATACCCCAATTTAAAATTATTATGTTGATAGCCCTGCCTGGCGGAACAACAGGGTCTTCAGTGCGCAGCGAAACACCCGGAGGTCGGAGATCTTACGTATTTCCGGGGGCAGTTCATTCCACAGGGCTGGGGCTCCCACAGAGAAGGCCCTCCCCCTGGGTGTCGCCAGCCGACATAACTTGGCTGATGGCACCCTGAGGAGACCCTCTCTGTGGGAGCAGACTGGTCGGTGGGAGGCTACTGGTGGCAGAAGACGGTCTCGAAGGTACCCGGGTCCTATGCCATGGAGCGCTTTAAAGGTGTAACCAACACCTTGAATCGCACCTGGAAGACCACTGGGAGCCAGTGCAGCTCGCGCAGGAGGGGTGTCACGCGGGTGCAACAAGTTGCGCCCATAACCACCCGCGCGGCCGCATTCTGGACCAGTTGGAGCCTCCGAGTGCTCTTCAAGGGGAGCCCCATGTAGAGAGCATTACAATAGTCCAGCTGGGAGGTGACAAGGGCATGAGTGACCGTGCGCAAGGCGTCCCGGTCCAGAAAGGGCTGCAACTGGCGGATCAGGCGAACCTGATAAAAGGCCCCCCTGGCCACGGCCGTCATATGCTCTAGATTAGACCTACCAAATTCCTGCAACTATTCTTTGTATGTTTTAACCTCCAGTCCCCTCATCATCTTTATTGCTCTCCTCTGCATGCTTTTTAGAGTCTCAACATATTTTTATATTGTGGCGACCAAAACTGGATGCAGGATTCCAAGTGTGGCCTTACCAAGGCCTTATAAAGTGGTATTAACACTTCACGTGATCTTGATTCTCTCCCTCTGTTGATGCAACCAAGGACTGCGTTGGCATTTTTGGCAGCTGCAGTACACATCTGGCTCATACTTAAGTAATCTCGGAGTCCATTAGGACTCCGAGATCCCTCTCAAAGTCAGTACTGTCGAGCCAGCTAACTTGGAAGAATTATTTCCATCCTAGATTGGTGTAACTTTTTGGCACTTGGAAAGAGAAAGTGTGATCAGCCTAGCCAAATAGGCCATTATCCTGTGATTAATGGTGTTATTTTTTCTGGAGGATCAGTGTATTAAAATAGAAAAAAAAAAAAGCCTCATTATCCTAAGACCATAAATCTTTTCAGTACAGCAGATTTTTCTAAGAGGTAGTTCACATTTTCCTAAGCCTTCTGTCTTGCACTTTAAAAAAAAAAAGTTTTAGATTTTTAAACCAGAAAAGTAAAAATTAAGGAGAACTAATAATTAAGACAGAAAACAGAATAAAAAACAAAGGGGAAAGTGCAGAAAGGAAAGGAAGGGAGAAGAAATATAAAGAAATAACTTCTGACTTTCTTCTACAATTGATAAGGTATAAATTTACAATAAACTCTTAAGTTTACATTAATAACGTTCATTTTTTTCCATTTATCTACTTTTCCCACTCATATACAATTGTGACCAGAATTTCCGTTGTTAAGCAAAGCGGTTGCTAAGTCCGTCTAAGCAGTGGTGGGCTTCAAAATTTTTTACTCTCGGTTCTGTGGGTGTGGCTTGGTGGGCGTGGCATGGCTTGGTGGGCGTGGCAGGGGAAGGATACTGTAAAATCTCCATTCCCACTCCACTCCAGGGGAAGGATACTGCAAAATCTCCCTTCCCACCCCACTCCAGGGGAAGGATACTGCAAAATCCCCATTTCCTCCCGATCAGCTGGGACTCGGGAGGCAGAGAATAGATGAGGGCGGGGCCTGTCAGAATTTTTACTACCGGTTCTCCGAACTACTCAAAATTTCCGCTACCGGTTCTCCAGAACTGGTCAGAACCTGCTGAAACACACCTCTGAGTCTAAGCCAGTTTTACAACCTTTGTAGCCACTGTTGTTAAGCGAATCGCTATAGTTGTTAAGTGAATCGCATGGCCATTAAGCAGATCCGGCTTCTCCGTGCTTGTGGGAAGCCCCCTGGGAGGGGTCCCAAATGGCAATCGCGTGACCCTGGGATGCTGCAACTGTTGTAACTGCATGCCGGTCGCCAAGTCGCCCGAATTTTGATCACGTGACTGTAGGGAACGCTGCGATGGTCGTAAGTCCGAGGACCGGTTGTAAGTCACCTTTTTCAGTGTTTTTATAACGTCAAATGGTCACGAAACGAATGGTTGTAAGTCGAGGACTTAACAGAATAACAGAGTTGGATGGGTCCTTGGAGGTCATCTAGTCCAACCCCCTGCTCAAGCAGGAGACGCTATATCATTTTAGACAAAATGGTTGTCCAATCTCTTCTTAAAAGCCTCCAATGATGAAGCACCCACAACTTCTGAAGGCAACTTCTGTTCCACTGGTTAATTGTCCACACTGTCTGGAAATTTCTCCTCATTTTAAGATTGGGTCTTAATAACAGAGTCGGAGGGACTTTGAAGGTCATCTAGTCCACCGCCCCCACTCAAACAGGAGACCCTACTCCATTTCTGACAGATGGCAGTCCACTCTCTTCTTGAAAGCTTCCAGTGGTGAAGCTCCCACAACTTCTGAAAGCAAGTTGTTCCAGCGATTAATTGTTCTAATTATCAGGAAATTTCTCCTCAGTTTTAGGTTGCTTCTCTCCTTGATTAGTTTCCATCAGTTGCTTCTTGTCACGTTTCCGATGAGGGAAAAAAAAATCACATTTTTCTGTTTCACGCGGACAGTCCAAAAGAGGTTTTTAAACCAGCAATAAAAATTAAATCAGTGTCTTTGGGGCTGAGTGCCTCAGAACTGAACTTGAAATATTCTGAAAGCTGTTTTTATTTTTTATTTTTTGCTATCTGCTTTCTACTATAGAATTATCATGGCCCTGTTCACCCTCAAAACACTTAATTTAAACACAGCCAGGTGGACTTCGTAACCAAGGAAGGACCAACCCTAACATTATGGGGAAGGAATTAAATTGGTTTAAAGTGTCCCCGGGCTCACATTTGCAGGCCATAATTCAGACCTTCGGCAGTTTGGACCGGCCTAAATGCTGGAAATTGCAACCCTTTTTTTAAAAAAAAAATACAGGCTAAATTAAATGTTGTAACCTGCTGATCTTTTCCAAAGTTGTTCTGGAAGGAACTAAATGGACTAAAAATGTAAGGAAATTACTTGCCAAATCAAGCCGTACTAAAAGCTGCAAAAAAATAAAATAAAAATGAAATTATGGGGCTTCTGTCTTAAGTGGAGATAGAGAAGCATTACCTAAATTGGAGGAAACTAATTTTAAAATAGAAGCTTGGGGAAAAAACAGCCGTTCCTTTACTTTTACTTTTACTTTTACTTTTATTTAATTTGTATACCGCCCTTCTCCCGAAGGACTCAGGGCGGTGAACAGCCAACAATAAAATACATACATACAAAATTTAAAAAACAGAAATAAAATCGAATTAAATAATTTGGCCCTCCCTTTAGAGGCAATCCTTGACTTATGACCACAATTGGATCAGTTGCTAAGCAATGTGGTCATTAAATGAGATACACACGATTTTACCAGCTTTTTTTGCCATGGTTATTAATGAAATCACCGCAGTTGTTAAGTGAATCACGAGGTTGTTAAGCAAATCTGGCTCCCTCCGTTGCCTGCTTGTCTGAAGTTGGCTGGGATCGCGTGACCCCAGCCGGGATGCTTCAATTGTCTTAAATACAAGTCCCAAAATTTTGATTATGTGACCATGGAGAATGCTGCGACGGTCGTAAATGCGAGGACTGGTCATAAGTCCCTTTTTTTCAGTGCCATTGCAACTTCGAATAGTCACTAAAAACGAACGGTTGGGAATAAAGGACAACCTGTGTTTGAAGGCGATACAACACACAAACACAAATTCTGCTTCTTTTGGACATTTATTTATTTATTTATTTATTTATTTATTTATTTATTTATTTATTTATTTATTTATTTATTTATTTATTTATTTATTTATTTATTTATTTATTTATTTATTTTAATTTGATTTATATGCCGCCCTTCTCCGAAGACTCAGGGCGGCTTACAATGTGCTCAGCAATAGCCTTCATCCTTTTGTATATTTATACAAAGTCAGCTTATTGCCCCCACAAACTGGGTCCTCATTTCACCTACCTTAGAAAGGATGGAAGGCTGAGTCAACCTTGAGCCTTGGCGAGATTCGAACCCTGCAGTAATTGCAGGCAGCTGGTCTTAATAACCAGCTTAATAACAGGGTGCCTTAAACCCCTGTACTACCAAGGCTCTTAATTAATTAATTAATATACCGCCTTACTCCCAAAGGACTCAGGGCGGTGAACAGCCAAACAGTAAAAATACATAAATACAAAATTTAAAAAACAAAGTAAAATCGAATTAAACAAATTTGGCCCAAACATATTAAACCCCAATCATTTAAAAAACCAATTAAAATTTGCGTAATTTAAAAAGAGGAAAAAGATTAGGCCAGGCCCACCTGGTGAAATAAAAAAGGTCTTAAGAGGACCTGTAACACAACGTTTTGAGTTGTGACAGCACAACACATATTTGTGTGTTTTTGGTTAAGACAAGTGAACCAAAGTTGTGGGGTTTTTTTCTCCCTTCAAGAGGCAACTGGATTTTCTGGGGGTTTTTTGAAGATGTTTCGCTTCTCATCCAAGAAGCTTTTTCGGCTCTGATAAACTGAAGATTCAGCTTAAAATAAGGGAACTTCAACTCCCAGAATTCCCCAGCCAGCATGGGTGACTGGGGAATTCTGGGAGTTGGGAGTCCACACATTTTAACTTGTTTCCAGGGATGAAAAAAACTGCCGTTTTTGCACACGCCAGCAAATGGACTTGATGGAGCACAATTAAGGAAAGTTTTGCATACTAAGCAGCGCTCCGGAGGGATCGTGGAGTCCCAGTGGACAATCGCTTAAATCTGAGCCAGCCGTGTGCAGCAGCTGCCAAAAAAGCCAACACAGTTCTAGGCTGCATCAACAGAGGGATAGAATCAAGATCACGTGAAGTGTTAATACCACTTTATAAGCCCTTGGTAAGGCCACACTAGGAATCCTGCGTCCAATTTTGGTTGCCACGATGTAAAAAAGATGCGGAGACTCTAGAAAGAGTGCAGAGAAGAGCAACAAAGATGATTAGGGGACTGGAGGATAAAACGTATGAAGAACGGTTGCAAGAACTGGGTATGTCTAATTTAATGAAAAGATGGACTAGGGGAGACATGAGAGCAGTCTTCCAATATCTCAGGGGCTGCCGCAAAGAAGAGGGAGTCAAGCTATTCTCCAAAGCACCTGAAGGCAGGACAAGAAGCAACGGGTGGAAACTCATCAAGGAGAGAAGCAACCTGGAATTAAGGAGAAACTTAATTGGTGGCGCAATGGACTAAGTGCTGTTAAATAGCACCAGCTGCCTGCAATTACTGCAAGTTCAAATCTCACCAGGCTCAAGGTTGACTCAGTCTTCCATCCTTCCGAGGTAGGTAAAATGAGGACCCGGATTGTGGGGGCAATAAACTGACTTTGTATAAAAAAGAACACCGCTTAGAGGGGGGCCGAAAGCCCTACTAAGCAGGTATATGCAAAAGTATGAAGGCTATTGCTTAACGCATTGTAAGCCGCCCTGAGTCTCCGGAGAAGGGCGGCATATAAATCGAACTAATAAATAAATAATTTATTAATAAATAATAGGAGCCTGGATAGCTCAGCAGACTAATGCATTGTAATTTAACTCCAGCTGTCTGCAATTAGTAAGTTCGAATCTTGTGAGGCTCAAGGTTGACTCAGCCTTGCATCCTTTCTAAGGTAGGTAAATTGAGGACTCAGTTTGTGGGGGCAATAAGTTGACTTTGTAAAAATATACAAAAGTATGAAGGCTATTGCTTAACGCATTGTAAGCCGCCCTGAGTCTCCAGAGAATGGCGGCATATAAATCAATAATAATAATAATAATAAAAAAATAAATAAATAAATAAACTTCCTAACAGTGAGGACAATTAACCAGTGGAACTGCTTGCCACCAGAAGTTGTGGGTGCTCCAACACTGAAAGTTTTCAAGAAGAGACTGGACAACCATTTGTCTGAAATGGTGTAGGGTTTCCTACTTGAGCAGGGGGTTGGACTAGAAGACCTCCAAGGTCCCTTCCAACTTCTGTTATTCTGTTAATTAGGATTTATTAGGACAGCAGCTCGATAAAGGAACGAGGCACGCCCCCAAAAAGATTCCTTTTATTGGGGGAAATAATTCTCAAAATATCCCTCTTCACTAGCTAGGAATAATCCTAAATCCTTGGTTATTGCTGCCAAATAAGAGTTTCATTTTACAGCTTAAAATCTTTCTTCTTTTTTTGGCGACTCAGCAGAGTTGTCAGGCAAATGGGAAACAGTTCCACTTAAAAAGTTTCAAATTTGGACAAATTTCATTCCCCCCCCCCCCCCACCAACACCACTCAAGCCGGAAGATAAACAGGGGACAAAGCAAGTCAGTCAATGCGACACTGAATGGCCTTATCAGCATTTTTGGATAAAATTTGCAGCAGGAATTAGAAAAGAGGACACAAAATGGGCTGCAGAGAAAAAAAATCTGGTGGGTGAGTTAGGCTGGTGATGTCTCGTGTTGTTGTTTTGTTTTACATGGTTTGTGGCTGGCCGTAATACAGGTTGTCCTCAACTTACGACAGGTTGCTTGGATCAAAGTTACCAGTGACCCTCTACAGTTTGTTTAAGTGATCATTCAAAGTTACAACGGCACTGAAAAAGGTGATTTACGGCCATTTTTCAGACTTTTTTTTTTTTTTTTTTAATTTGATTTATATGCCGCCCTTCTCCGGAGACTCAGGGCGGCTTACAGTGCGTTAAGCAATAGCCTTCATCCTTTTTGTATATTTATACAAAGTCAGCTTATTGCCCCCACAAACTGGGTCCTCATTTCACCTACCTTAGAAAGGATGGAAGGCTGAGTCAACCTTGAGCCTTGGAGAGATTCGAACCAGCAGTAAATTGCAGGCAGCTGTGTTAATAACAGGGTGCTTTAAACCACTGTAGTACCAAGACTTACGACCGTTGCAGCATCCCCAAGGTCATGTGATCAAAATTCAGACGCTTGGCAACTGGCATGTACTTATGACGGTTGCAGTGTCCCGGGGGGTCATGTGATCCTCTTTTGCGACCTCCCGACAAGCAAAGTGTCAGGGTTCTGACAGATGCCCTAATTAAACATGAGCCTCAGCCAGGCTTCAGAAGAAATCCAGTTATTTATTAAGAGCTTCTTGTTGGCACCAGTGAAGCCAACTCTGACCCCACGTAATTTACGCCCTAATCATGACTTTGTTTCCCCCCTCCCCCCAGGGTGTGTCATCAATCACATTCACCATGGTTGTAGAGATCACTCCCCTCCGCCGCTGTGGGTAACCCTGGGAGACAGCCTTGAGAGAGATATGTCTGGAATATGCTTTTGTTTTTGGCTGTTGTGCTGCTTCGTCGGTTTCCCATCCTTCTTGCCTATGGCAACTCGAGAGCAGGCCAGGGATGCTTTGCGAGTCGACACAAAGTCCATGGAGAAGCCGGAGTCGCTCAACAACCGTGTCGCTAATTTAACAACTGCAGTGATTCACAAGAAAGCTGTTGTAAAATTACAACTATTCTTGCCACAGCTGTTAAGTGAATCACTGCAGTTGTTAAATTTGCGACACTGTTGTTAAGCTAGCTTTACCTCGAATTTCCAAAACGACCCAGATTTGAAGCTCCAACATCCATTTCCTCCCCCCTCCCAAGGTCATAGGATGTATTTTGTGTACAGATAATCCTCGATTTATGACCGTAACGGAGCTCAAAATTTCTGGCTTCCCCATTGACTTTGCTTGTCAGAAAGTCACAGAAGCTGTTCCTATGACCTAGGGACCCTGTGACCGTCATAAATATGAACCTGTTGCCAAGCATCCAAATTTTGGTCATGCAACCATGAGGATACTGCAATGGTCATAAGTGTGAAAAACGGTCGTAAGTCATTTCTTTCAGTGACGTTGTAACTTTGAACTGTCACTAAATCGGGGTTCTGAGGAAGCCTCTGAAAATTGTGCTGCATTTAGAATTTAGAAATAATTATCCCTCAGTACTCCCTGGAGTTGTTTTCATAATGAGGACTAGGAACTTGCTTTTTTAACAATTTTTATGTGTCAATTTTTTTATAAAAAACCACCCATCTCCCTCACAGAAGGACTCTGGACCGCGTACAAATAAAACATTAAAAATGCAAAAAAGCCATATTTAAAATTTAAAAACAAGGCAAAGGATGTTAAAAATGAATTAAAAGGCGGGGCAGAGGGCTGTCAGGGCCCTAACCAGCCTTGCAGCTTTATATTTTCATCACGAGGACTAGAAACTTGGTGGGGTTTTTTTAAACGACGAGGGGGGGGGTTCCTCCCCCTAAGCAAGCCTTCCTCCCCTCCTCTCCACCACCACCGTCCCCAAACTCGATATTGTAAACGTACAAAATGGAAAGTCATCGAGAGAGAGAGAGAAAAAAAATTGTCCCTTTTCACAAGATTGCTGGCTGTACAGATTTTATTTTTTATTTTATTTTTCTTTCGTTCCCGTCTTCCCAAAAGGTTTCATGAAAAGGCCCAGCTGCGCAAAAAGCCGAGCGTGAGTTGTATTTTTAGAGAGAGGCTTTTGAATGGCACCCATTGTGCGATTTTGCTGAGCCAACCAAGATCCTCGCCCGGGGGGGGCGGGGGCGGGGGGGCACCGTCGCTGCTTTCTCGCCGTCCCGCTAGACGGTTGTGCGAGCGTCTGCAGCTGTCTGCGGAAACGGGGCAGTGACAACTTAGGCTCGCACAATAGAGGCCTGGCTCGCTTTGTCTGCAAAGGAGCCGGGGAGATGAACTCAAAACTGCTGGAATCGTTTTGGAGAACAGCTGCCCCGGCCGGCTCACCCACCCCGATATCCGTTCCTGGGGATGCAGAGAAGAGGAACAAAAGATGATAAAAAGGGGTCTGGAGGCTAAACCATAGGATGAATCAGAATAGCCGAGTTGGAAGGGATCTTAGAGGTCATCTAGTCCAACCCCCCGCCCAAGCAGGAGACCCTACACCATTTCCGACCGATGGCAGTCCAGTCTCTTCTTGAAAGCCTCCAGGGATGAAGCTCCCACAACTTCCGAAGGCAACTTCTGTTCCATCAGTGGATTGTTCTCACTGTCAGAAAATTTCTCCTTATTTCCAGGTTGAATCTCTCCTTGGTCAGTTTCCATCCATTGCTTCTTGTCCTGCCCTCAGGTGCTTTGGAAAATGCACTTAGTCCTCGACTTACGAATACAATGGATTCCAAAATCCATGTTGCTAAGTGAGACAGCCGTTAGTTGAGTTTCGCCCCACTTTACGACCTTCCTTGCCACGTTTGTGAAGTGAAGCACTGCCGTTGTTAAATGAGTCACACGGTTGTGAAGAGCCTTGGTAGTACAGGGGTTTAAGGCACCCTGTTATTAAGCTGGTTATTAAGACCAGCTGCCTGCAATTACTGCAGGGTTCAAATCTCACCAGGCTCAAGGTTGACTCAGCCTTCCATCTTTTCTAAGGTAGGTAAATTGAGGACCCAGATTGTGGGGGCAATAAGCTGACTTTGTATAAATATACAAAAGGATGAAGGCTATTGCTGAGCACATTGTAAGCCGCCCTGAGTCTTCGGAGAAGGGCGGTATATAAATCAAATTTAAAAAAAAAAAAAAAAAAAGTGAACCTGGCTTCCCCCGTGGACTTTGCTCGTCAGAAGGTCGCAAAAAAGGGATCGTGTCACCCCGGGGACACTGCAACCGTCATAAATGTGAGTCAGTTGCCAAACGTCCCAATGTAAATCACATGACCATGGGGATCCTGCAACGGTCATAAGTGTGAAAAATTGTCATAAGTCACATTTTTTCAGTACCATCGTAACTTCGAACGGTCATTAAACAAACTGTTGTAAGTTGAAAACTCCCTGTGTAAGGTTGAGCAGGGGGTTGGACTAGAAGACCTCTGAGATCCCTTCCAGCCAGGGGTGAAATGCTCCCGGTTTGGACCGGATCGCCTGATTCGGTAGCGATGGAGGCGGGTGGTTCAGAGAACTGGTAGCGAAAATCCCTGCCCCCCCCCCATGCCCAGCTGAGCTGTGTGATCATCAGAGGCTTTTTTAAAATTTTTAAAAGCATTTTTTCTACAACCTCTTTAGCCGAAAAAATGCTTTTAAAAGTTTTTTTAAAAAACCCTCTGATGATCGCGCGGCTCAGCTGGGATCATCAGAGGCTTTTAAAAACATTTTTTTCTACAACCTCTTCGGCCGAAGAGGTTATAGAAAAAATGTTTTTAAAAAGGAAAATAAGCCTCTGCCGATCAGGCAAGTCAGCTGGGATCGTCAGAGGCATTAAAAAAAAAAAAAGCTTCTGCCGATCAGGCAAATCAGCTGGGATCGTCAGAGGCTTAAAAAAAAAAAAAAGCTTCTGCCGATCAGGCAAGTCAGCTTGGATCGTCAGAGGCTTAAAAAAAAAAGCTTCTGCCGATCAGGCAAGTCAGCTGGGATCGTCAGAGGCTTAAAAAAAAGCCTCTGCCGATCAGGCAAGTCAGCTGGGATCGTCAGAGGCTTTTAAAAGTATTTTTTTTTACAACCTCTTCAGCCGAAGAGGTTGTAGAAAAAATGGTTTTAGAATCGCAGTCCCTGCAGATTTACGCCTCTTTCTTAGCCATATGTTGTTTATCCATTTGCTCACTAAGAAAATCTGGATTCTACCGTGGGCGGACAGATTGAAGCTGGCTGGTGTTAAGATCTTAAATCTTAATTTAAAAGCAGCCGGGAGAAAACATGCATGATATTTGAGGATTTAAGCTCAAGAGTTTCTCAACCTTAGCCATTTTAAGATGTCGGGACTACAACTCCCAGGATTCCACAACACTCTGCTTGTGCCCTCTGAGATTGGTTTCCTAGATAGTTTCCTTGCAGACGTTCCATGACCCAACTAGGTAACATCATCAGTGCTAGAAGGGAGGGAGGTTTGCAGAGGAGGAGAAAGAGAAGGGGGAGAGGAGGAGGAGGAAGAAGAGGAGGAGGATAAACACAGAGAACAAATCCCCCACTCCAGGGGTGGGTTCTACTTAACTTTACTACCGGTTCGGAAGCTTCTGCATTTGCGCAGATCGCCGATGACAACATCCGGGCCGGTGGGCGGGGCCTCCCGCCGGTTTTACTACCGGTTCCTGCAAACCGGTCTGAACCGGGGGCAACCCACCACTGCCCTACTCCCTTCTAGCACTGATAATCTTACCTAGTTTGGTAATGAAACATCTGCAAGAAATAAATCAAGTTCAGAGAGCTTAAAGCAGGGGTGAAATGCTTCCGGTTCGGACCGGATCGCCCGATCCGGTAGCGATGGCGGCGGGTGGTTCGGAGAACCGGTAGCAAAAATCCCTGCCCCTCCCCCCGCCATGCCCAGCTGAGCCGCACAATCATCAGAGACTTTTTTTTTTTTACATTTAAAGGCATTTTTTCTACAACCTCTTCCGACGAAAAAATGCTTTTAAAAGTAAAAAAATTTAAAAAAAGCCTCTGATGATCGCGCGGCTCAGCTGGGATTGTCAGTGGCCCGAGTACTCTGTCAATGAAAACGGGATCCCGAGCTCCGTTTTTGGCTGCAAGGGCCTCTTGCAACCTTCTGCCAGTGAAAACGGAGCTTGGGAGGGCCACCCCGCAGGCCAGATCTAAGCACCCCGCTGGCCGGATCGGGCCCCCCGGCCTACCCCTGCCCCAGCTCAACCCTGAGCTATTCTCTTCTATCTGAACCAGTGGTGGAATTCAAATTATTTTACTATCGGTGCTGTGGGCGTGGCTTGGTGGGCATTGCAGGGGAAGGATACTGCAAAATCTCCATTCCCTCCCCACCCCTGAGGGAAGGATATTGCAAAATCTCCATTCCCTCCCCAACCCTGAGGGAAGGATATTGCAAAATCTCCATTCCCTCCCCACCCCTGAGGGAAGGATATTGCAAAATCCCCATTCCCTCCACACTCCTGAGGGAAGGATATTGCAAAATCCCCATTCCCTCCCCACACCTGAGGGAAGGATATTGCAAAATAAGAGCCTGATAGTACAGTGGACTAAAGCACTGTGATTAACATCAGCTGCCTGCAATTACTGCAGGTTCGAATCTCGCCAGGCCCAAGGTTGACTCAGCCTTCCATCCTTTCTAAGGTAGGTGAAATGAGGACCCAGATTGTGGGGGCAATAAACTGATTTTGTATAAATATACAAAAGGATGAAGGCTATTGCTTAACGCATTGTAAGCCGCCCTGAGTCTCCGGAGAAGGGCGGCATATAGATTAAAGCAAAAAAAAAAAAATCCCCATTCCCTCCACACTCCTGAAGGAAGGATACTGCAAAATCCCCATTCCCTCCCCACACCTGAGGGAAGGATACTGCAAAATCCTCATTCCCTCCACACTCCTGAGGGAAGGATATTGCAAAATCCCCATTCCCTCCCCACTCCTGGGTGAAGGATACTGCAAAATCCTCATTCCCACCCACTCCTGAGGGAAAGATACTGCAAAATCCTCATTCCCACCCACTCCTGAGGGAAGGATATTGCAAAATCTCCATTCCCTCCTCACCCCTGAGGGAAGGATATTGCAAACTCCCCATTCCCTTCACACTCCTGGGGGAAGGATATTGCAAAATCTCCATTCCCACCCCAGTCCTGGGGCCAGCCAGAGGTGGCATTTGCCGGTTCTCCGAACTACTCAAAATTTCCGCTACCGGTTCTCCAGAACCTGTCAGAACCTGCTGGATTTCACCCCTGATCTGAACCCATCCCAATATTTAAAGGGGAAAAAAATTAAAATGTCTCTTTTCTTTTCTCCTTCCATTCCCCCCCCCCACACACACACACCTTTATTTTCCCCTTCCCTCCCTCCCTATCCCGCTCAGGACACCGATCCCAACAACATGGCCTATGCAGATCTAAACTTCGACAAGGTGGCCCAGAAGAGACCCTGTCCAGCGGTGGAAAGCCCCCTGCAATCGGAATACGCCACCCTCCAGGCGGTGCAAACCTTGCCCAACGACGACAACGTAACCTACGCGGACTTGGATATGGTCCAGCTGAACCAAGCACCGAAGCGGCCGGCCCCGAAGGCCGAGGAAGCGAGTTCGGAGTACGCCAGCGTCCAGGTGCAGAATAAGTGATCTCCGGAAGAGGCGGCGGCCGCTTAGGGGGCTCGAAGGACCTCTGACCAGTGGGTTGGGGAATCTTCTGCTAGGGCTTGGACTCTCGATGTTGTGCTCCTCCCGGTCTCGGCGGAGGTTCCTTGGAAACTGTTTGGTGCTACTCACAGCTGCATCCTGGGGTTTTTTTTGAGCTTCTTCCTTCCCTGCTCGCCGAGCGGACGGGAGACGTCACGACGGATCTAACACGGCTTTTCTCACCGAGCACCTCCACTCTCTTCCTCATACGTCGTCCACACGCCACCCAAGGACAAGCAGACCACGAGAGGCCTGTGGGTGCAGGCCGGTTGGTTGCCGTGTCTGGCTCTTTCCTGATGGAAGCTCTTCTCGTTGGCCTTGGAGATCACCAAGCTGCTGAGATGCCACCTTGAGATTCCTGCTTCATGGAGCCAGGCTCCGTTGGTGGCCACAACTCACCTCCCCGTAAAACTGAAACCAGCCTTCGGATCGGACACTCCTGTCCCCTTCCGAGGTCTTGGACTAGATTTCAGGAGAAGGGGAGACGGAGAGGGACTACTTCCCAAGTGCTTCTGGGCAGAGGAAGTCTCCATTTTTGGCCAAGATGGCGTCTCTTTCACTTTGCTTTACTCTAACCCGCAGATACTTCCTCGGTTTCTCCTTGAGGAGACGTGCCTCTTTAGCTTAGTTAGCTTCAGTCAGGCTTTTGCTGGCAAGGCCACAATCCGTAGAAAACCTTCTCGAGTGTCCATCTCCCTCTTCTCTTCTTCTTCTTCTTCTTCTTCTTCTTCTTCTTCTTCTTCTTCTTCCTCTTCCTCCTCCTCCTCTTCTTCTTCTTCTTCTTCTTCTTCCTCTTCTTCCTCTTCTTCCTCTTCTTCCTCCTCCTCCTCCTCCTCCTCCTCCTCCTCCTCCTCCTCCTCCTCCTCCTCCTCCTCCTCCTCCTCCTCCTCCTCCTCCTCCTCCTCCTCCTCCTCCTCTTCTTCTTCTTCTTCTTCTTCTTCTTCTTCTTCTTCTTCTTCTTCTTCTTCTTCTTCTTCTTCTTCTTCTTCTTCTTCTTCTTCTTCTTCTTCTTCTTCTTTTAAATCAACATTTCTTCCCTTAAGGACTTCTCGTTTAGAGAGGGAGGCGACGGACCACGTGAAACAGCTTCGGTGGTCCACTTTTTGGGCCTTAGGAAATTAGGAACCTCCACTGAATAATCGCTTGGGTTCCTGACTGACCCATCCACGATCTTCGTTACTGGCCTTCTTCTCCCATAGTAAACTAAGAGTAGCTCTTTAACGGTAAAGATCTCTGTGTGTGTGTGTGCGTGTGTGTGTATGTGTGTGTTTCTGAATGGTGGCTCTCCCTTCTCTTTCCACCATCCTCGTGGAAAAGACAAGTGGGTCTCCAAGAAAATAGGTCTACAGCGGAGGGGTCTCCAAACGTGGCCACGTTTCAGACCTGTGGACTTCAACTCCCAGAATTCCCCCGCCATCTCGTGGTGTTAAGATCTTAAAACTTCATTTAAAAGGAGCAGGGAGAGAAATTACATTATAGTTGAGGATTTAGCCTTGACCAGAGATTTAAACCAGGGTCAGACCTGGTTTTTTGTATGAGGCCTTCAGACCTGAAACCAGAGCGTGGCTGGCTGGGGAATTCTGGGAGTTGAAGTCCACCATGTCTTTAAAAGTGGCCACGTTTGGAGAACTCCTCCCGGTCTACAGCATCGCACAACACGTCTTCTCTTGTAGCTCCACCGTAGACGTTCACTCATGAATTCGTCAGGTGGGATGTCGAGAAGGACAACGGTTGACCTTGACAATGAGGATGGGGGCTTTGGGAGGATGGGGGGCTGTTGGTTGGATGTCTTCTTGATCTTCAGGAAACATCTCCAGATGAAGTGAGAGGAACAGGGGGCTCCATGTGACTCGACCTCTAACGTCTTTGAAGAGGTCAACCCACCCCCTTATTTTGTGGTTTCTTCTCAGATGTGTGGAGCTGGGTTTTCTTTCCCCCATCATCTTTATAAGTCGCTCATTTTTATTTTTATTTTCCCATTCTGGAAGTGCAGTTGAATAAGAGTGAGGGAAGGAGAAGACGACAGTCCCTAAAAATGGAGGTCCGTTTGCCAATCTTACGGGGTTAGGGGCGCCTCACGAGATGCTGCTGTACTGCCTACGGTGACTGTTCCACATTATAACCGTGTACTCCTTTTACAACTTTAAAAAAAAAAATTACCAATATTTGTGTACGTTCTTTGTAAGTGAGTGTAGTACTGTGTACTTAGCACTAGTGTGAAAAGAGAATCCGGAAAAATGAGGGAAAGGGCCTGAGCGCTGGGGAAGAGGTAGTCCATTCAAAGGTTGGGCTTCCCAATCGTGACGCCCCTCCAGATGGTGATGGGAGCTGTAGTCCCAACTTCTTGAGAAGTTGCCCAGCTGGGGGAAAGTTGATCTGAACCTTCACAACCAACTTTCTGTGGCTCCTGCTACCAGTCACCAAAATTCTTCTTGATGGTTTTTCCAAGTTCCTCCTTGTTGTTGTGTTCCTCCTTACTATAATGTTTAGGGGCTAACTGGCAATTTTGGTGGACATGGAAGGATGGAGAAGGGATGTCTTCCGACACGCCTGTGTCCATCTTGCAACCGATGTCCATCCTGAGGACCCAAGGAGATCTCAAAAGGTCCCAGGAAGGGATATGGGTCACCTTGAGGGATCTGGCATTCCTTCCAAAGTCAGAAGATCCTTCTCCCTCACCTTCCCCATTGTCCTCTGCTGCTTTCGGCTAGCTCTCCATCAAATATTTGAAGGCCATCTTCATCTTGGACAGCCTCTTTTCACCATAGCTCATTCAAGGTCACACTTCTGGATTTGGGGGTTTAAGTCCCTGCTTTTTCTTAAACACCATGGGAGAAGTCCTATCTGTATGAAGGATCTAAAAGGGAAGACGTCAAGCTATCAAATCCTCACAGACTTTCCTAGGTTGCAGAGACCAAGTTAGGTGAGAACTTATGGCCCTCCAGACCTTGGCAGAACTACGACTCCCAGGAGGTCCCATTCTCGCGTTGTGGTTCTACAACATCTGAAGGCCTCAATTTCTCCATCCCTGTTTGGGAAGGACAAGTGTTGGCATGTCCCTCAAAGCCAACGCAGATGTTCCTTCTGGCAAGCGACCACTATTGGAGCTTGGTTCCTTCTTCCACCTCCCCTTCTGATCCATCTCATCCAGCTCAGCTCTGAATTCTCACTCCCCCGTGCTGTGCCACAACTGGAGTGGGGGACAAAACCAGTTGTGATGCTTGTAGGCTCATGAACACAACGGAGAAGGAGGTGGCCCTTTGTGGGTTGAGTCACGGCTGCCATTTAGGGCTGACACACCAGCATGGCGAAGATCTCACACCCGCTGTTTGCCTTGCTTTAGTTATAAGCGCTCCCGTAGTGACAACGAATGTTCGGTCTTCTGCAAAGCAGGGAATGGGGAAGTGATTAGTGATTGTGTAGAGCAAGAGATGTCCAACTTGGGGACTTTAAGATTTGTGGACTTCAGTTCCCAGAATTCCCCAGCCAGCATGGCTGGCTGGGGAATTCTGGGAGCTGAAGTCCACAAGTCTTAAAAGTATGGCTGGCTGGGGAATTCTGGGAGCTGAAGTCCCCAAGTCTTAAAAGTATGGCTGGCTGGGGAATTCTGGGAGCTGAAGTCCACAAATCTTAAAAGTATGGCTGGCTGGGGAATTCTGGGAGCTGAAGTCCACAAGTCTTAAAAGTTGTCAAGGCTGGACATCCCCGATGTAGAGCAACCTTCATCCACCTGCCTTGGACTTCAATTCCCAGAATTCCAGCCTCCACAGCTAAAGGAATGATGGGAAACGAAGTCAAAACAATCCCAACACAGATTGTGAAATAGCCTCAGTGCTTGGCCTCAGTTTTGCAGGAAGGATAAATGGAACTAAGGCCAGGGGAGGCGAGGGAGGGAGCGGGAGGGAGGCGTTATTGGAGTCGTTGGGATATATTTGTCGTGGATCCGAAAAGTACGTGTTTGTATGAATTTGCACCTTAATTTTTTTTTTTTCCTGGTTTTGTTTTGTTTTGTTTTTCGCTTGCAAGATATTTTTGTAATAAAAGGTTCTGCATCATCCCTCAGATTTGTGTGAGTGATCCATGACCGAGCGGGATTTAAAGGCATCCGGCTAGTCCTCGAGTTACAACCACAACGGTGTGCCCCCCCCACAATCTCTGTCATGAAGTGAATTTGGCTCTGTTTTGCGACCTTCCTTGCCGCAGTCGTTAAATGAATCGCTGCGGTTGTTATGTCAGTCATACGGTGGTTCAGTGAATCTGGCTTCCTCGTTGCTTGTCCGAAGGTTGCAAAAGGGGGATCACCTATGACTCCGGGAGACTGCAACCGTCATAAACGGTTGCCAAGGGTCTGATTTCTGATCATGTGACCATGGAGATGATGCAATGGTCCTACATCAGGGATGGGATTCAGCCGGTTCGGGAAAACCGGATGCTAATTTTACTTCTGGTTCGCCGAACCGGTAGTTGCAAGGACTGGCTGGCCCCACACACCCTGCCCCGCCCCTCCCAGGAGTCTCCACGCAGCCTGTTTTGAATGCCAGGTTAAGTGCAGGGCCTGCATGGAGGCTCTGGGAGGGTGAAAAACGGGCCTCCCGGATATTCCGGAAGCCTGGAAACGGGCTCGTTTCTGGCCTCCAGAGGACCTCCAGAGCCTGAGGGAGGCCGTTTTCACCCTCCCAGAGGCTCGAGAAAAGCCTCCGGAGCCTGGGGAGGGCAAAAATGCCCCTCCACCGCCGCCATGGTGCAGGAGGCTGAGTAGGCCACACCCACCATGGCCACGTCCACCCAGCAACCAGGTTGCTAAAATTTTTGACTCCCACCTCTGTCCTAAGTGTTTAAAAAAACAGTCGTAAGTCGCTTTTTTCAGCTTTTTTTCAACTTCGGACAGTCACTAAATGAACTGTTGTAAGTCGAGGACTACCTGTACGCGCTTCAGGGGCGAAAACAACAAATCTTTTCCGCTGCGTTGCACGAAGAACCGAGAAGTAGAACTTGAGAGAAAGTCCGACCTCTATCGTCCACCCAAATATTTGAGCGCAGCGATGCAAAATAGGAAAATAGCTTGCGTTGCAAAAAAAAGAAAAAGAAAAAAGGAATATATTCCCCACTGGCACAAACCAGTAATTATCGAAAAAGGCAATCTACAATTACACAGAAGTGCTCGGCTGAATGGAAAGTCCAATCCCAGCTTATTCGCCATTCTGAAGGAGAACAATAATTCTAATTATTATTGTTTGGACTTCAGCTCCAGCTGTTTATCGCTCGGCTAGCAGCCACGGGACAGATGGGGGGGGGGAAAAGTGGGGTCTGCGTTTCTTTATTTCTCACGCACCCATCTTTAAGAAGAAGAAAAAATATTGTGATTTTTTATTTTTTATTTTTTGGCGAGTTGCGTCTTCCAAAATTGCACATAAGCAAAAACAGCTTTCTGTAATTTTGGGATTGCATCTGTTCGCACATAATCATCGGCGTATGAATTGATTTTGCACTCTGGGTTATTTTTCCGTATCGTACAATGTACACAATGCCAGCTCTGGTTGTAATTTGCAAAACTGCTCTCGCCTCGGGAAGTTTTGCGACTCTTCGCACAACAGGTCAAGGCCAGTGGGGTGCACACTTCCGTTTTCCCCAATTTTTTTAAACTGAGTTATTGCTCATTTATTTTTATCCCATCTTGGTTGTTTTTACAGACAACTCAGGGTAGCAAAGATACCGAATGCTCCTTTCCACCTCCTGTTTTCCCCGCAACAACAACCCTGTGAGGTGGATTGGGCTAAGTGACTGTGACTGGCTCCAAGTCACCAATCCTGCTTTCATGCCTAAGGTGGGACTAGAACTCACAGGCTCCTGGTGATTGGCCTAAAGTCACCCATCTTTCGTGCCTAAGGTAGAACTAGAACTCACTGTCTCCTGGTAATTGACCCAAAGTCACCCAGCTGGCTCTCATGCCTAACATGGGACTAGAACTCACAGGCTCCTGGTGATTGGCTCACCATCACCCAGCCAGCTTTCCTGCCTAAACCAGGACTAGAACTCACAGTCTCCTAGTCATTGGCTCAAAATCACCCAGTTAGTGTTCACGCCTAAGGCAGGACTAGAACTCGCCATCACAGTACCTTCACCACTGCACTAAAGTAACTTCTCTTCTCTTCTCTTCTCTTCTCTTCTCTTCTCTTCTCTCCTCTCCTCTCCTCTCCTCTCCTCTCCTCTCCTCTCTTCTCCTTTCCTCTCCTCATTTCTTCTTTTATATTCCTCCTTTCCTCCTTTTTCTCTTCCCTCCTCCTTCTCTTCTTTTCTCTTCTCTTCTTTTCCTTTCCTCTCCTTTCCTCTCCTCCTTTCTTCTTACCTTATATTTCCTTCTTTCCTCCTTCTTCTCTTCCCTCCTGCTTCTCTTCTCTTCTCCTCCTTTCTTCTTATTTTATATTTCCTTGTCTCTTCTCTTCTTCTCCTTTCCTCTCCTCCTTTCTTCTTTTATATTTCCTTCTTTTCTTCTTTTTCTCTTCCCTTCTGCTTCTCTTCTCTTCTTTTCTCTTCTTTTCCTCTCTCCTTTTCTGTCCTCCTTTCTTCTTATCTTATATTTCCTTCTTTCCTCCTTCTTCTCTTCCCTCCTGCTTCTCTTATCTTCTTTTCTTTTCCTTTCTCTCCTTTCCTGTCATCCTTTCTTCTTATCTCATATTTCCTTCTTTCCTCCTTCTCTTCCCTCCTGCTTCTCTTCTCTTCTCCTTTCTTCTTATTTTATATTTCCTTCTTTCTTCCTCCTTCTCTTCCCTCCTCCATCTCTTCTCTTCTCCTTATCTCTCTCTCCTTTCCTTTCCTTTCCTTTCCTTTCCTTTCCTTTCCTTTCCTTTCCTTTCCTTTCCTTCCTTTCCCTTTCATTATGTTCTGCAAATGAAATATAACAAAATGTTAAAAAGTCACGATATTCATGTAGTTACTTACCAAGCACATCTAAATTATATTAAAGTAAGCAAACTATCTTTACAATCCCCAAAGCGCATCACAACTTTTGAGCACCTTCCTAACATTTGGAAATGGAAAGTTTGAAAAATTTGACACGCCCTATAAGTAATGTTTTAAAAAAAAAACCAAAAAACCGGTTTACTCAGTTGCACTACACACTTCCAGAAAATGGGTATAATCATCGCTGGCTTGTGATGCAAATACAGGAATAAAGAGCATTGAATAAAGAGCAAAATGGAGGGTGGCAGAAATTGAGAGAAATGGGCGAGGGGAAACCGATAAAAAATTCTGGAATTCGATGGGACATCCCGGAAAAAAAGGAGATTATGGTGCATTATGGGTGTTGCACTCCGGAGTGATCATCCCAGCATTTTTCAACCTTAGTAAGGTTAAGATGGATGGACTTCAACTCCCAGAATTCCCCAGCCAGCAAAGCTGGCTGGGGAATTCTGGGAGTTGTAGTCCACCCATCTTAACCTTACTAAGGTTGAGAATACAAAATGCGCCAGATTTTGGTACTCACAGGTCTCTTGTCTCTTCAACTGACCCAAGCCAATTCAAACAACGTCCGACGCACCCAGCGCCCAACCTCAGGTCAACGCCGAAGTCCAAGAACAGCTGTTAAAGAAGGTAACCTTCATCCATCTCAGTTAAAACTCCTTACTGGTTACGTTGGCTTATTTAAGCTCTTCGGAGAAGGATCTGCCTATATGCAGCTTTGCATCGTTGCTTCCAATTGCAACGTAATCTGGGGCCAGGAAGGTGGGTCACGACTGGGGCAGGCCAATACAGGTGACCCTCGGCTTAGCGACCACAATGGAGCCCAAAATTTCAGTCGTTAAGTGAGACGGTGCTTAAGTGGGTTTTCGTCCCGTTTTACGACCTTTTTTGCCACCGTCGTTTAGCCAATCACCGCAGTCGTTAAGTCAGTAACCCGGTTGTTAAATAAATAAATCTGGCTCGGCTTTTCAGAAGGTCGCAAAAGGGGATCACGTGAGACACCGCAACCGTCGTAAATATGAGTCAGTTGTCCAGCATCCAAATGTAAATCACGTGACCATGGGGGGGTGCGACGGTCGTAAGCGCGAAAAACGGTCATAAGTCACTTTTATCAGTGCCATTGTAACTTTGAATGGTCATTAAGAGAACTTTTATAAGTCGAGGACTATCTGAATTTCAAATATTTTATTTTTCCTATTTGGAAGACTTGGGGGGCTCCTTAAGAAAGGAAGCAAGCTTGCAAAGTCCCTCCACCAAGCCAACGAATTATCTATACCCCTAGTCCTCAATTTATCACCAAATTTGGGGGCCAGTATTTCCATTACTAAACAAGACGGTCATTAAGGACGTCATGCCCGCTTTCACCACCTTTTTTTTTTTTTTTTTTGGCCAGGGTTGCTAAACGAATCACTTCAGTTGTTAAGCGAATCATGCGGTCATTAAACGAAACCAGCTCCCCCCCCCAGTGACTTTTCAAAAGACGGCTGAGAAGGTCGCAAATGGTGATCATGTGACACTGGGACACTGCGACCGTCGTAAATACAGGCCACCCAAATTTTAATCACATCACCGCAGGGATACTGCAATGGTCGTAAGTGTGATGACCAGCCATAAGTGAGAGGACCAGTCGTAAATGCAAGGACCAGTCGTGAGTTCAAGGACCAGTTGTAAGTGTGAGGACCAGTCGTATGTGTGAGGACTAGTCATGAGTGCAAGGACCAGTTGTAAGTGCAAGGACAAGTGAGCACAAGGACCAGTTGTAAGTGTGAGGACCAGTCATAAGTGTGAGGACCAATCGTAAGTGCAAGGGCCAGTCATGAGTTCAAGGACCAGTTGTAAATGCGAGGACCAGTCATACATGGGAGGACCAGTCGTGAGTGCGAGGACTAGTTGTAAGTGCGAGGACCAGTTGTGAGTTCAAGGACCAGTTGTAAGTGCAAGGACCAGTGATACATACGAGGACAAGTCGTGAGTGCGAGGACCAGTTGTAAGTGTGAGGACCAGTAGTGAGTTCAAGGACCAGTTGTAAGTGCGAGGACCAGTCATACATACGAGGACCTGTCGTGAGTGCGAGGACCAGTTGTAAGTGCAAGGACCAGTCATGAGTTCAAGGACCAGTTGTAAGTGCGAGGACCAGTCATACATATGAGGACCCGTCGTGAGTGCGAGGACTAGTTGAAAGTGTGAGGACCAGTTGTGAGTTCAAGGACCAGTCATAAGTACAAGTCGTGAGTGTGAGGACCATTCATAAATGCGAGGACTGGACATAAGCCACTTTTTTTGCTGTTCTAACTTCAGTCACTAAATAAATGGTTGTAAGTCGAGGACTCCCAGGACTTGAGGGGTTTTTAAGAGGGATGAATTGGGGGCGAAAATTGGTCTGTAATAGGCTGGTAGTGATGAGCTGACAGGTCAAACTCTCCGCCCAGAGAAGAATGGATCTTGCCAGCCACCGATGCCACCGGCATCTTCGTTCCCCCGTAATTGGGCTCCGGAGAGAAACCCCACCCGCGTGCCCGTCTGTTCCGTGGCACAGCTCGTCCTTCTTCAGCGGGCCCGTCCTCCGTCTGCTGCTTCCCCGGAGCAACAATCCGATTACTTCTCCCGGAAAGCGTGTGTAAGGAGCCCTTCAAATGTCAGGAAAGGTGACCGTAGTAAGAAATAACTCGTGTGCGTGTGTGTGTAAGCCGTGACTCTCGAGTGACGGAAACGGTGGCATGTCAGTGGGGCCATTTGGAAATCAATTCCTGCCGCTTTCTGCTCGGATCTCTCAAGACCTTGAATTCCATTAACCTTGATGTCAAGGAGGACGGGAAACAGCGATCCATCTGCCTCCTCCGATTCCATGTGGATTTTCTTTCTTTTTTTTTTTCTTTCCACCCGGATTCCTTCGGTACATGACTTTGAAGGAGTTGTAAGGAGGTTTGGCTTCCCTCCTTATAAACAGGGAAGGGAGAAACAAAACAAAACTTTAAAAAAAAAAAACAACAACCACCAAATAATAAACCCTGAGAAGCACAACTAAGAAGGAGCAATCCAGTTGTAAGGAGGTTTTGCTTCCCTCCTATAAGCAGATAAGGGAGAAACAAAACAAAACTTTTTTTAAAAAGCCCTAATCGGGTAGCCCAGGGGTCAGCAACCTGCAGCTCTGGAGCCACATGTGGCTCTTTCACCCTTCTGCTGCAGCTCCCTGTCACTCAAAATATGCGTCCCAGCCGCCAATGTGCGACACCCACCGGCACGCGATTTATTGAGCTTTTCAACCCCCGGTAGGCCAACCATGGATAAATCCAAGGAAAGAAAAGTTTCAGAAGAAAACAGAACGTTTAATTCAACCACATATGCTAGTTTTGTGGCCGCTCAAGAAATAGTCAGGCACGGGAAGGGTTTTGTGGCTCCCGGTGTTTTTTTTTTCTGTGGGAAACGGGTCCAAATGGCTCTTTTGAGTGTTTAAGGTTGCAGATCCCTGAGGTAGGTTGATCAGCACAACTAGGAAGGAGCTGTCCAGAGGCTGGCCTAAATCTTCCCCCTTTTACATGTGGCAATTTTAAATTTGTTTTAATTATAGGGTTATGGGTAAGGCGTTTTAAATTGGGGAGCCATTTTGGATTTAATTTTCTTTTAACTGTATTTTAATGTTTATATTATATGTTTTTTAATCTTGGCTGTTCACCGCCCCGAGTCCTTCGGGAGAGGGGGCGGTATAAAAATTTAATAAATAAATAAATAAATAAATAAATAAACAGCCGTGCCACGCAATCGTCAGAGGCTTTTTTATTACTTTTTAAAGAATTTTTTTTAAAAATGCTTTTAAAAGTAAAAAAAAAAAAAAAGGCTCTGAAGATCACGCGCCACAGCTGATCCTAAAGCCATAAAGGGGCCATGACCAACATGGCCGACTCAGGGATTCTGGGAGTTGAAGTCCACAAGTCATAAATGGGCCATGGATGGCATGGCTGATTCAGGGATTCTGGGAGTTGAAGTCCACAAGTCATAAAGGAGCCATCGTTCCCCACTCCTGGTCTAAGGAGACCACCACTTGACCCACTTTCCTCTCCTGGCCAAGACCACGTTCAGGAAATATCGCCCCAAAGTTATGAGCACTAAATAGAAACTTTTTGGAGAGCTGAATTCTCACACTGATGATTTGAAGTCAGCTGGAGGGATGGAGGACTGAGCTGCCTGCTCATTTTTCTCACGGAAAAATGACATCTGTGTAGGTGGGAAGCTCAGAACTGGCAATGCTTCAAACGCCAGCGAGGAAGGTGGCTGGGGAAAGTGTTGTTTTTGTTTTGTGTTGTTTTGTTCTGGTTTTTCACCAAGCTGCCTCCACCC
>JAXLNS010000003.1:5344225-5376725 GCA_037215915.1 Pantherophis vulpinus
TATTTTTATAAATAAATCAAGGTAGTGAACATACCTAATACTTCTTCCTCCTCCTAGTTTCCTCACAGCAACAACACTGAGAGGTGAGTTGGACTGAGAGGGAGGGATGGCACGAAGTCACCCAGCTGGTTTTCATTCCAAAGGTGGAACTAGAACTCACTGTCTCCTGGTGATTGGCCCAAAGTCACTCGGCTGGCTTTCATGCTTAGAGTGAGCTAGAACTCACTGTCTCCTGGTGATTGGCCCAAAATCATCCAGCTAGGTTTCATGTTTAAGATGGGACTAGAACTCACCTATTCCTGGGGATTGGCCCAAAGTCACCCAGTCAGGTTTCATGCTCAAGGTGGGACTACAACTCACCATCTCCTAGTGATTGGCCCAAAGTCAGCTGGCTTTCATGCTTAGAGTGAACTAGAACTCACTGTCTCCTGGTGATTGGCCCAAAATCATCCAGCCAAATTTCATGTTTAAAATGGGACTGGAACTCACCATCTCCTGGTGATTGGCCCAAAGTCCATGCTTAGGGTGAACTAGAACTCACCGTCTCCTGGTGATTGGCCCAAAATCATCCAGCCAACTTTCATGTTTAAGATGGGACTAGAACTCACCATCTCCTGGTGATTGACCCAAAGTCACCCAGACAGGTTTCATGCTTAAGGTGAACTAGAACTCACCGTCTCCTGGTGATCGGCCCAAAGGCCCCCAGCCAGCTTTCAGAGTTGGAAGGGACCTTGCAGGTTATCTAGCCCAAACCCCTGCCGAAGCAGGAGACTCTACATCTACCTAGGATCGAACTCGCAACCTCCTGCCTAAAGTGGAACTAGAACTCACACTCTCCTAGTTTCTTAGCTTGATACCTTAATCACTAGACCAAAGGGTTACGCAGCTAGTTTCAGTTCAATCCCTGCAACCACGCAAGAAGCATAAATTGGCCAAATTTGCAGAATGCAGCCGGCGTTTACCTACACAGCTGCATCAGAGCTGAAAGGGGGCGTGGTTTCCCCTCTCTCCCCGCCCTCCCCCTGCACCCCATCCCCCCCCCCAACCACTAAGAATGCACTTCCTTGTTTCCATCTTCCACCTTTGCAAACCTGCCAAGGAAGAAAAATCTTCCACAATCTCCATAGAAACAGTTTCGTCACCCTCGGAAACTGTTTCTAAGGTGGGAGCTAAGCGATGGGATGGAGGGAGGATGGCGGTGGGGGGGGCAGCGTGAGCTCTCCCCAATCGGGGTGAAGTGACCTTGAGGCCGAGGTTTGCCTCCTCTGTCTCCGGCTGGAAATTAAAACCCCCCCCTTTATTTATTTATTTATTTTTTGCAAAATTCTCCCCGTAGTCACCATAACGACCGATGCTCTTGCTTTGCGTGGATTGGTTCCTCTTCTTGGGTGTGTGAGCGTGCAGGGAAGAGTCCCCCCCCCAATAAGGAGCAGGAGGAAAGGCACACTCCCACCCACCCATTTTGCATTCCACGCCAGGCAATTTTATCATGTGCTTTTTTTTTTTTTTATCGGATGAGTCAATGCTGCTGAGAATTGCAAAAGTGCTTTTTTGTTTTTAAAGGCGACCGGATTTTTTTTTTTTCCCCCCGATTATATTTTCTTTCGCTTCTCTCATCTTCGGGGCACGAACTGAAGAAGCTTCTTGGAGGAGAAGCAAAAGGTTTTCGAAACAATCGCAACCACAACAGCTGGCTTTCAAATGGTTTCCTGCGCGAGGAGGGTGGGGTTGGACTAGAGGACCTCAAGGAATAATGGATGGCAACTGAACAAGGAGAGAGTCAACCTGGAAATAAGGAGGAATTTTCTGACAGTGAGGACAATCCACCGATGGGACAGAAGTTGCCTTCGGAAGTTGTGGGAGCTTCATCCCTGGAGGCTTTCAAGAAGAGATTGGATCAGAAATGGTGTAGGGTCTCTCCTGCTTGGGTGGGGGGTTGGACTAGATGACCTCCAAGGTCCCTTCCAACTCTGTTAATCTGTAATCTGTAGTCCCTTCCCTTCCAACTCTGTGATTCTGTTATTCCTCGCCTTACGAGGTTATCAGTCCAACATTTCTGTTGTCAAGTGAGTTTTGTCCCATTTTTACGACCCGTCTTGCCACCGTTGTAAAAGTGACTCACTGCAGTTGTTAAGGTGTAGTAACATGGTCGTTCTGTGAATCTGGCTTCCCCGTGGACTTTGCTTCTCAGAAGGTCGCAAAAGAGGATCACACGGCCTCCCGGGATACTGCAACTGTCGTAAATGTGAATCAAGTTGTTCAAGCGGCTGGATTTTGATCATGTGACCACGGGGATGCTGCAATGGTCGTAAGTGTGAAAAATGGTCGTAAGTGTGAAAATTATCAGGGCCCTTTGAACTATCACGAAAGGAATGGTTGTAGGTCAAGGAGTACCTGTATTTATTTTTGAAGAAAGTGGGCTATCTATCAGAAGCACAAAACTCGGTGGGCACTTGGTGGCAGCAAAATGCTAGTTTTCTGTATGGTTTGGCTGCCATCTAGTGGCCATGTAGATTCCTGCAGCCGCCTTTGCCATGCTCAATGCTTTACCATAGCACTATCAAGCCAAGAGATTTAACTTTTCATTGCTTAATGTTTAGTTGTCCTGGAAAGAAAAATGATGAAGCAAGCAATCTTCCAATATAGGTAGTCCTCGACTTATAACCAAGTTACGACGACACTGAAAAAAGTGACTTTAAGACTGAATGGTCCTCACACTTACGACCATCGTTGCATTCCACACGGTCACCATCACCATCACAAATTGGGCACTTGGGAAACACGGCGTGCAGCATCCTGGGATCCTGGGATCACTGTTTGAGACCTCCCCAGCCATGTCTCGACATGCAAAGTCAACGGGGGAAAGCCAGATTCAGTGAATGACCATGCTAATTGGATCGGTTCACTTAATGCCCATGTTAAGTGAATCTGGCTTCCCTGCAATGCAGTGCATGGTTGCTTAACAACCATGGCCAAAAAAGATGGTAAAATCGGACATGACTCACTTAACGACCAACAGTCCCAATTGTGGTCATAACTCAAGGACTATCTGTATTGGAATTCATCAGCATCAGGGCCTGGCATTGGGACTCTATAGAGGTAGCCCTCAACTTACAACCACAACTGAGCCCACAATTTCTGTTGCTAAGCGAGACAGTTGTTAAAGGAGTGTTGCCCCGTTTTACGACCTTTCTTGCCACCGTCGTTAAGTGAATCAGAGATTACTAACCCGGTTCTTAAGTGAATCTGGCTCCCCCATTGCTTGTCAGGAGGTCGCAAAAGGGGATCACATGACTCCGGGACACGGCGACCGTCATAAATAGGAATCGGTTGCCAAGTTTCCGAATTTTGATCAGGGATGCGGCAACGGTCATAAGTGCGAACAACGGTCCTAAGTCCCTTTTTTCAGTGACATTGTAACTTTGAACTGTTGTAAGTCAAGAACTATCTGTAGTTGCATTGTATTAAGCAGTGATCCTAAACCTTATAACTGTAAAATATCTGGACTTCAACTCCCAGAATTCCCCAGCCAGCTGCAGCTGGCTGGGGAATTCTGGGAGTTGAAGTCCAAACATCTTAATGTTGCTAAGCTTGGGAAAACTGCTGATCCAAAAGGCCGAAGGTTGTGAGTTCAATTCCCAACAGAGATTTGTATAGTCACATTTGACTACTCACAGTTGATGAATCCCAGCAGGATAAAACCAGATTGCTTCGTATTGATTTACACAATTGACCAATTGCAAAGGAACGTCTCTCTTCCATCTGGATGAGCCCGTTGTATAGGAGGAACAATTTTTTGTACGCTGCTGGTCTTTTTGCAACAAGTTGAATTGCACAAATCCCCTCTGGCTCATCCAGATATTTTTTTTGTTTGTTTGTTTTTTGCAGCGGATGCTGAAACTGGAACAGCTGTCATTTTAAACGTCAAGATTGATGAAACAATTTTTTTTTAAAAAAAAAACTTCTCTGGTCTCTGCGTACTGTAGGAAGTTAGCACCCACCCAGTGGTGAAATTTTAAATTTGTTACTACCGGTTCTGTGGGCGTGGCTTGGTGGGGGATGGGTGTAATGTGACTGGGTGGGCGTGGTCCATTTTTTTTCTTTTTTACTTTTAAAACCATTTTTTCTACAACCTCTTCGGCAAAGAGGTTGTAAAAAAATGCTTTCAAAAGGCTCTGACCATTTTTTAAAAAGCCTTTTTTAAAAAGCCTCTGCCGATCAGGCAACTCAGCTGGGATCGTCAGAGGCATTTAAAAGAAAAAAAAGGGTTTTTTTTCTTTTAAATGCCCCTGATGATCCAAGATGATTTTTTTAAAAAGCCTCTGCCGATCAGGCAACTCAGCTGGGATCGTCAGAGGCATTTAAAAGAAAAAAAGGGGTTTTTTTCTTTTAAATGCCTCTGATGATCCAAGATGATTTTTTTAAAAAGCCTCTGCCGATCAGGCAACTCAGCTGGGATCGTCAGAGGCATTTAAAAGAAAAAAAAGGGTTTTTTTTCTTTTAAATGCCCCTGATGATCCAAGATGATTTTTTTAAAAAGCCTCTGCCGATCAGGCAACTCAGCTGGGATCGTCAGAGGCATTTAAAAGAAAAAAAGGGTTTTTTTTCTTTTAAATGCCTCTGATGATCCAAGATGATTTTTTTAAAAAGCCTCTGCTGATCAGGCAACTCAGCTGGGATCGTCAGAGGCATTTAAAAGAAAAAAAGGGGTTTTTTTCTTTTAAATGCCTCTGATGATCCAAGATGATTTTTTTAAAAAGCCTCTGCCGATCAGGCAACTCAGCTGGGATCGTCAGAGGCATTTAAAAGAAAAAAAAGGGTTTTTTCCTTTTAAAAGCCTTTGACGATCCCAGCTGAGCCGCACGATCATCAGAGGCTTTTTTTTTTAACTTTTAAAAGCATTTTTTCCGCCAAAGAGGTTGTAGAAAAAATGCTTTTAAAAGTAAAAAAAAAGCCTCTGATGATTGTGCGGCTCAGCTGGGCAGGGGGGGGGCAGGGATTTTTGCTACCGGTTCTCCGAACCACCCGCCTCCATCACTACCGGATTGGGCGATCCAGTCCGAACCGGGAGCATTTCACCCTTGCACCCACCTCTCTCCTAGGAAAATGAGATATTTTAGGAAATATTAAAAAGGGCAGACTATTTCCCCTAAAAGAGAGACAGAAACTCAGCCCTCTCTACCTTTGTCAATGGGCCATTAAGGCCTGGGCAAGTCTATTCTACATAACAAAGACCTACCTCCTGCAGGCAGAGCCATAGTAGGAATTGCCCAAAGCCCTTGCATTACATCATCACCCAGCACGAGTCAACCAAGCCTGGGACACAGACAACCTACAAAGTTACCCCTGCATGGCCCCATGGGAGTCTGACAACCAATCAGAACACAAGCTCAAATTCAAAGCCCAACAGAGGGTATAAATCTCCCTTTCTCTCTCACCCATGTGCTTTTTTTGCCCAGGACCTCAAACCACGTGGTCCTGTCCACCATTAAACCATCTTTCCAAGCAGCCACCATGAATCCAGGGTCATTTTTTCCGACTTGGAACTGAACCTTGGAACTGAAAATAAAATAAATAAAAAAATAAAAATAAACCCAGGTGGACATTTCATCCAACGTTCCAAAATTTTCACTCCCGTTTCTTAGGAGCGTATCGGAAAGCGTTTGCAGTCCAAAGGAATGAAATATATATTTTATTTCGGAATTAAAGAAAGCTCAGAGACGGACACTAATACAAGGATTTTATTTATCGCAGAGCAAAGAACGAGGGGAGACAAATTTCTACCAAATTTCTGACGTGCCAGACTGTCTGCTGCTTTGTTTCGCTTTGCTTCGCTTCTCTTCGGAAAAATTGCAGAATAAATTCGCCTCTCGGCCCCAAAAGAACCAGGACACACATTTAAAAAAAAAAAAAAAACCACCACTAAGGACAGGAAGAGATTTTGGCAGGGGAAAGGGCTGAGCCAAGCGGTGCAGAGTTCGAATTCAACCATTGGATTAGACTTTTGGGTTCACTGTCCGTTACAGTTAGTTCTCCACTCTTACAACCACAATGGGGGGCAAAAATTTATGTCGTTAAGCAAGGCGGTTGTTAAGTAGTCCTGCCCTTTTTTCTGGCTGGGGTTGTTAAGCGAATCACTGCAGTTATTAAGCGAATCATGCAGTCGTTAAGTGAAACCAGCTTCCCTTTTGACCTTGCTTTGCTGGAAACTAGCTGGGAAGATCACAGATTTGGATCATGTCATCCCAGGATCCTACAACGTCCTGAATAAAACTTGCCTTTGGAAGTTGTGGGAGCTTCATCACTGGAGGCTTTCAAGAAGAGATCTCCTGCTTGGGCAGGTGGTTGGACTAGATCAGTGATGGTTAACCTTTTTGGTGCCGAGTGGCCAAAGCACGTGTATGTGCCACAACCCCCAAAATGCAATGTGAGTGGGCCCCCCCCTGCGCATTCGTCCTGCGCATATATGCACATTCCCTGCACATGCGCTCCCTGTGCATGTGCCCTGGGCTCCCGTTTTGGCTTCCAAGTTGGTGCAGGAGTCTTTACCCCCCACAGAGAGGGCCCACAATCTGGGCGTCCTCCTGGACGCACGGCTGTCTTTAGAAGAGCATATGACGGCCATGGCCAGGGGGGCCTTTTATCAGGTTCGCCTGATTCGCCAGTTGCAGCCTTTTCTGGACCGGGACACCTTGCGCACGGTCACTCACGCCCTTGTCACCTCCCGGCTGGACTATTGTAATGCTCTCTACATGGGGCTCCCCTTGAAAAGCACCCGGAGGCTCCAACTGGTCCAGAATGCGGCCGCGCGGGTGGTTATGGGCGCAACTCGTTGCGCCCGCGTGACACCCCTCCTGCGCGAGCTGCACTGGCTCCCAGTGGTCTTCTGGGTGCAATTCAAGGTGTTGGTTACCACCTTTAAAGCGCTCCATGGCACAGGACCCGGGTACCTTCGAGACCGTCTTCTGCCACCGGTAGCCTCCCACCGACCAGTCCGTTCCCACAGAGAGGGTCTCCTCCGGGTGCCATCGGCCAAATTATGTCGGCTGGCGACACCCAGGGGGAGGGCCTTCTCTGTGGGAGCCCCTGCCCTGTGGAATGAACTGCCCCCAGAAATTCGTAATGTGTGTTTCGCTGTGCCCTCAAAACCATGTTGTTCCGCCAGGCTGGGCTATCAATGTAAAGATTTTAATCGGTTTTAAATGGGATTTTAAATTTGGGGTTTTATAAATTGGGCCTATTATTTAATAATTTTAATTATTTTTAAATTTTGTTTGTCTTTGTGTTTTTAATTAGGGGGGAGAAGGGTGGTATAGAAATTAAATAAATAAATAAATAAATAAATAAATAAATAAATAAATAAATAAATAAATAAATAAATAAATAAATAAATAAATAAATAAATAAATAAATACATAAATACATAAATAGATAAAATAGGGGGGGGAGTAGCTAGGACTCGATGGGGGTAGAAACTGCAAAGATCCGAGAAGGCAGGAGGCAGCTAGGATTCGATGGGGGAGAAACTTTGGAGATCAGAGAAGGCGGGAGGCAGCTAGGATTCGATGGGGATGAAACTTTGGAGATCAGAGAAGGCAGGAGGCAGCTAGGATTCGATGGGGTAGAAACTGCAAAGATCCGTGAAGGCACGGAAGGCAGGAGGCAGCTAGGACTCAATAAGGGAGAAACTGTGGAGATCGTGTCCTAGCTTTCTCCTGCCTTCCGTGCCTTCACGGATCTTTGCAGTTTCTACCCCATCGAATCCTAGCTGCCTCCTGCCTTCTCTGATCTCCAAAGTTTCATCCCCATCGAATCCTAGCTGCCTCCTGCCTTCTCTGATCTCCAGTTTCTCCCCCATTGAATCCTAGCTGCCTTCTGCCTTCCACGATCTCCAAAGTTTCTCCCCCCATCGAATCCTAGCTTTCTCCTGCTTTCCTGCCACGGAGAAGCATCTGCAGAGGATGGAACCTGCAGAGATCGGGAAAGGCCCTGCCCCCCCCCCCCCGTGCATACCAGCTGACCAATGGGAGGTGCGGTGGAGCTGGGCTGGGGCGACGGCCGGCGTGCCCACAGAAAGGGCTCTGCGTGCCACCTGTGGCACGCGTGCCATAGGTTCGCCATCATGGGACTAGATGACCTCCAAGGTCCCTTCCAACTCTGTTAATCTGTTAAATACATGAACATGTTGCCAGGTACCCAAATTTTGATTATGTAGCTGTCGGGGTGCTGTGACAGTCCAGACTAGACGCTGCAAATATTTCTTAATTAACTCTACTAATTCCTAAAACCACTTGTGGTTTTAACCCGAAATGTAAAAATTGATGGAAATTAAAAACAAAACAAAACCGCATGACTTTATGTTCAAATCCAGAGGACATGAGTACATGAACTGTAGTTTTCCTGGCAATTTGACTTTTTCCTGGATGCACAATCATTAATCTCCCCCCCCCCTCATGGATCCAAGCCAGGAAAATAGCAAAAGAAGGGGGGGGAATGAGAAATGAGTCAGAGCATCATCTTTCTGTTCAAAAGATCTAATTTAGGCAGGATGGTTCTTGCATTCACTGAAAAAGTGACTTTTTGCTTTTTTTTTTTTTTTTGGATTTATATGCCGCCCTTCTCCGGAGACTCAGGGCGGTTTACAATGCTTAACAATGTTAAGCAATAGCCTTCATCCTTTTGTATATTTATACAAAGTCAGCTTATTGCCCCCACAATCTGGGTCCTCATTTCACCTACCTTTGGAAGGATGGAAGGCTGAGTCAACCTTGAGCCTTGGCAAGATTCGAACCTGCAGTAATTGCAGGCAGCTGGTCTTAATAACCAGCTTAATAACAGGGTGCCTTAGACCACTGTACTACCAAGGCTCTTAAATAAATACATAAGCTTACGATAAATACATGCTCCGTTGTTTTTCAGATTTCTGTTATGGCCTATGGCAGTTGGGTTTTGTTTCGTTTTTTCAAACTTTTAAGATGTATGGACTTCAACTCCCAGAATACTCCTTAGTTAGCAGATCGACGCATCTTATAACGGAGCCTACCCATTACGGTCGTAAATTGTGACGATCGTAAAGTGAGTCACCTACATGACCGATTTGATTTTACCAGCTTTTTTCATTGTTTGAAGAAAGGTCAGAAAATGTAGGTCGGTCACGTGGATAACCTGGTTTACGACCATCACAACTTACGATCATCATGGTTTTATTATGGGTTATAAATCAAGGTTTACCTGTATCCAAAAAAGAAAAAAAAAAAGCATGTCTCACCACAAACCTCTAGATGGCAGCAGAGGTCCAAAACGGCTGGATTTTTTCAAGCTCAGCTCTAACTGCCCTGAAGAAAGGAGAGGTTAACAGTTAACAGTAACAGAGTTGGAAGGGACTTTGGAGGTCATCCAGTCCAACCCCCTGCTCACGCAGGAAACCTGTACTAGGGATTCGAACCGCCGAACTGCCGACCTTTCTGATCGACAAGCTCAGTGTCTTAGCCACTGAGCCCTCTTTCACCTGGGCCTACAGATAGTCCTGGACTTACGACCGCAGATGAGCCCCAAATTTCTGTGGCTAAGCGAGACAGTTGTTAAGTGAGTTTTGCCCCATTTTATGACCTTTCTTGCCACAGTTGTTAAGTGGGTCTCTGCGGTTGTTAAGTGAGACACACGGTGGTTAACTGAATCCAGCTTCCCCATTGACTTGGCTTGTCAAAAGGTCGCAAACAGGCATCACAGGACCCCAGGATAGTGCAACGGTCATAAATACGAGTCAGTTGCCGAGCATACAAATTTTGATCATATGGACACGAGGATGCGGCAACCGTCGTAAGTGTGGAAACCGGTCCTAGATGACTTTTTTCAGTGCTGCTGTAACTTTGAACGGTCACTAAATGAATGGTTATAAATCGAGGACTACCTATATTTACTGTAAATTGCTTAGAGGGAGGGCGGAAAGTCAGGTTATTCTTCACATTACAGCAAGCCACAGTTTAACCTGGATAAAAGCAAGCCAGGCGCCAGAGGCCCTTCAGGTGAAAGAACCCATTATAGAAGTGGGAGAAAAAAGAAATTAACCTCAGAAGGTCTTAATGGAGGGTTAGAGAGGGACAGTGGCAGAATGGTGGCCTCGTCACAAAACAGGGACAGTCACGCTGTTCATGGTTTGAAACGGAGCCTAGATAGCTCAACAGACAGAGCTCTGTAATTTAACTCCAGCTGTCTGCAATTAAAGTAAGATCGAATCTCGCCAAGGCTCAAGGTTGACTCAGCCTTCCATCCTTTCTAAGGTAGGTAAATTGAGGACCCGGTTTGTGGGGCCAATAAGCTGACTTTGTATAAATATACAAAAGAATGAAGGCTATTGCTTAACGCACTGTAAGCCGCCCTGAGTCTCCGGAGAAGGGCGGCATATAAATCAAATTTTTTTTAAAAAAAAATGCGGGCAAAGAGTTGAGGCTTGTGAACTCGGCACAAAAGAACATCGCCTGTGCGAAAGACTGTTAATGCTCCAGAACTGAGAACTGTGGGTCCATGTGTGTGTTTGTGTGTTTGCGTTCTCACAACAATTAGAAGGGAGCTTTCAATCTTCAGATTGAAAGGCTCAACAACAGCTTGTGCATATCTCACGGAGCTGGGGCTTCCAATAAAGGAGAATATTTGTAGCTCAGGGTTGACATGAGGAGTCCATTGTGCTCTCTGAGCTTGGTGGTTTTCTTGCAGACGTTTTGTGACCCTGCTAGAGAACGTCATCAGTGCTAGTAAGGAGTGCTGTTTGCTGTCAGTTTATATTCTAATGTCTTGCCCTGGCATCATCTTGAATTTTTGGATCCTCACCCTCCACCTCATCTCTCTTTGCGGATGCCGGCTAAAAACCAAAGAAATTAATCCATAAACTAGGATTTGCAGAATTCAAACAGTCCTCGACTTACGACCACAGTTGAGCCCAAAATGTCTGCTGCTAAGCAAGACAGTTAATTGAGTTTTGCCCCATTTTATTATTATGGCCTTTCGTGCCACAGTTATTAAGTGACTCTCTGCAGGCCTTAAGTTAGTCTGCTAACTTAAGTTGGCCATGATGAGTTGGTCATGACAAGTTGGCCGTGATGAGTTGGCCATGGCAAGTTGGCCATGGTGAGTTGGCCATGGCAAGTTGGCTGTGGTGAGTTGGCCATGGCAAGTTGGCCGTGGTGAGCTGGCCATGGCAAGTTGGCCGTGATGAGTTGGCCATGGCAAGTTGGCCGTGGTGAGTTGGCCATGGCAAGTTAGCTGTGGTGAGTTGGCCATGACAAGTTGGCCATGACGTTGGCTATGGCATGTTGGCTGTGGTGAGTTGGCCATGGCAAGTTGGCCGTGGTGAGCTGGCCATGGCAAGTTGGCCGTGATGAGTTGGCCATGGCAAGTTGGCCGTGGTGAGTTGGCCATGGCAAGTTAGCTGTGGTGAGTTAGCCATGACAAGTTGGCCATGACGTTGGCTATGGCATGTTGGCTGTGGTGAGTTGGCCATGGCAAGTTGGCCATGGTGAGTTGGCCATGGCAAGTTAGCTGTGGTGAGTTAGCCATGACAAGTTGGCTACGGCATGTTGGCATGGCAAGTTGGCTATGGTGAGTTGACCATGACAAGTTGGCCATGTGTGTTGGCCAATACAAGTTGGCCATGGCAATTTGACCATGACAAGTTGGCCATGGTGAGTCGGCCGCAGAGAATTGTCATAGACCACTCTGGAGGAGTCTGGGGTTCAATTAGTAGGAAGGTAGATTCTCCCCAAATCTTGGCGTGGGGAATTCATGAATTCACAAACCGGAAGATCAAAAGGAAATAAAATATGAAAATCCGAAAAGGAAGCCATTGTTCAATTCCTTCGTTCATTAATACTTATTAATTAATAATTACCATCAATACTGAAGGCGAACAACTGATCTGGATTTTCATATGTAGTCCTCAATTTACAACAGTTCATTTAGTGACTGTTTGAAGTTACTCTGGCTTATGACCGTTTTCCACACTTCCGACCGTTGCGGCATCCCCGTGGTCGCATGATCAAAATTCAGAGGCTTGGCAACTGACTCGTATTTATGACAGTTGAAGATCCCCTCTTGCCACCTTCTGACGAGCAAAGTTAATGGGGAAGTCAGATTCACTTAACAACCGTGTGACTAATTGCAGGGATTCACTTAACAACCGTGGCAAGAAAGGTCGTAAAATGGGGCAAAACTCACATAACAACTGTCTCGCTTAGCAACGGAAATTTTGGGTTCAGCTGTGATCCTAAGTCAAGAACTACCTGTATTTCAGGATAAAAATCATAATTTTCAGAGTTTTCACACACATTTCTTGTTTCTTGTCTCTCTCACTGCTGCTGATCATTCATTCGGTCAAGCCAACCAAACTTGGCCACTTTCTGTAAACCTGGACCGCACCAGATATTACTGTATGTCACAACAAACCTGGGTTTGTGGCAGAAGAGACCCTTTTTCGACAACCTGCAACCGGCATTTGCAGAGATGACACAATTAGTGGAAGCAACTTTTTTCAACAAGCTGCTTCTCAAATCTATCCCGAATATCCATTTGAGCTGCAGCTTTTAAATTAATCTTAAAACAAGTTTAGCAACCAAAACCAACTGTGTATATATAGCCGTGATGGGGAACCTATGGCACACGTGTCACAGGTGGCACGCTGAGCCATATATGTGGGCATGTGAGCGTTGCCCTAAGTCAGCTCCAGCGCACCAGCCAGCTGATTTTTGGGCCTTCCGGGCCCACTGGAAGTTGGGAAATTGGCTGTTTCTGGCCACCAGAGGGCCTCCAGGGGGCTGGGGAAGGCTGTTTTTGCCCTCCCCAGGCTCCAAAAAAGCCTCTGGAGCCTGGGGAGGGTGAAAAACGGACCTACTGGGTAACCTTTTTGCCATCATGTGCCAAAAGTGGGGGAAGCACGGGGGGTAGGGGGTCGCGTGCACATGCACAGGGGGGTGGGGCTTAGGGGGCATTGAATTATGGGTGTGGGCACACACATGCGCGATCCCCCTGCACTCCCCCTGCTTTTGGCACACGACAGCGAAAAGGTTAACCATCACTGATATTTAGGCTTCGAAAGCGTATAGGTAGTCCTCGACTTACAACAGTTCATTTAGTGACCTGATTTTTCATGTTTCATTTCCTTCTGATCTTCCAGTTTGTGAATCCATGAATTCTCCACCCCAAGCTTTTACAACAACACAAGTGTTACAACAACACTGAAAAATTTAATTAATGACCATTTTTCACACTTATGACCGTTGCAGCCATCTGACTCATATTTATGACGGTTGCAGTGTCCCTGGGTCACGTGATCCCCTTTTACGACCTTCTGACGAGCAAAGTCAATGGGGAAGGCAGATTCACTTAACAACCGTGGGACGAACTGAACAACTGCAATGATTCACTTAATAACTGTGGCAAGGAAGGTTATAAGATGGGACAAAACTCACTGTCTCGTTTAACAACATAAATTTTGGGCTCAGTTGTGGTCGTACGTTGAGGACTACCTGTATAGGATGAGAAATCAGACTGATGGCCATTTCTTTTCAACAAAGAAAACAAGAAAGGAAAATCTATTGCTGTAGTCACTCAGGCTACGATTGATTTATTCCTACAGAGTTTTTATATTGCTTTTCTAAGAAAATTGTGACTTGCGGCTTTCACCTAATGTTTCTAAGGAGGGGGTTAAGCCCCGCTGAATTCAAGAGAATTAATTTAGAATTGTGCAACGCTGGTGTAGCTTACAAAGGGTGGAAATCAATTATTATGGATAAAGTGTGTTTTGGAATTCATTGTTGGAATGTATTTTTATGGGACAACTGCAGTAGCATTCAGCCAGTAGATGGCAGTGTTTACTGTCATCTGTGTGGATCTATGGTGTATACTCTATGTTCTTTTGCTCTAAGTAGAGTTCCCTGTTTCCTGTTACAGTTAAACAGTTGAGCAGTAAAGCACATGGTGACTGTACTCTTTGTCCACCACTCTGTGGTGCTATAGATTTTTCTAACAATATGGTTCACCACAGTATAAATATCACTACACTATAAAAAAAGATGTTGAGACTCTAGAAAGAGTGCAGAGAAGAGCAACCAAGATGATGAGGGGACTGGAGGCTAAAAAAATACCAAGAACGGTTGCAGGAACTGGGCATGGCTGGTCTAGTGAAGAGAAGGACCAGGGGAGACAGGAGAGCATCTTCCAATATTTGAGGGGCTGCCCCAGAGAGGAGGAAGGGGGTCAAGCTATTTTCCAAGGCACCCAAAGGCCAGACAAGGAATAATGGATGGAAACTGATCAAGGAGAGATTCAACCTAGAAATAAGGAGGAATTTCCTGACAGTGAGAACGATCAACCAAAGGAACAGAAGTTGCCTTCGGAAGTTGTAGGAACTTCATCCCTGGAGGCTTTCAAGAACAGACTGGACTGCCATCTGTCAGAAATGGTGTAGGGTTTCCTGCTTGGGCGGGGGGTTGGACTAGATGACCTCCAAGGTCCCTTCCAGGTCTGTTATTCTGCTTTTGATTCATATAAAGGACTTCTCCAGGAGGCTCAGAAAAAGTAAAATGGTTTTCTGCAGTTACACAATCAAAATTCCACTTCTTTTTAAGATGTCAGGCATGCAAAAAAAAAAGAGGGAGGGGCTTTTCTAAGCAGCTGGGGGGGACATATTGATTTCTTTAACCTTTCTGTGGACACTCAGGATAACTATTACTGTTAGTTTTCTGGCCTAATTTGGTAGAAAAAGCATACAGATAGCCCTTGATTTACAATTGTTGGTTTAGCAACCGTTCAAAGTTACGATGACACTGAAAGGAGGGTCTTATGACTGGGTCCTCGCACTTACAACCGTCGTAGCCCCTCCACGGACCCGTGATCCCAATCCTGGGACTATATTTACGACAATTGCATTGCAAGTGATTTGCCACCTTTCTGGCTGGGTTTCCAACAAGAAACGTCAATGGGAGAAGGCAGATTCATTTAACGACCGTATGATTCACTTAGCGACTGCCGTGTTTTGCTTAACAGCTGTGGGAGGCGGGGGGGAAAGACCGTAAAACCGGGCACGACTTACTAGAACAACGTTAAGCCTTATCCAACGCTGACCACTTTAAGACGGGTGGACTTCAACTCCCAGCATTCCCCAGCCCGCCATGCTGAAGTAGGGAATTCTGGGAGATGAAGTCCACCCGTCTTAAAGTGATCAACATTTAACACCTCTGTTGTAGAGGCTGAAGTCTTTGGAGAGCTTCTTTCACACACACACCCCAAAAATATAAGATTTAATCTAATCAAGCTTAGCTCGTTGTATAAATGCAGCCCAAATGTCTGACTAAGGCAGTGTTTCTCAACCTTGGCTGTTGGACGATGTGTGGACTTCAACTCCCAGAATTCCCCAGCCAGCTCTGCTGGCTGGGGAATTCTGGGAGTTGAAGTCCACACATCGTCCAGCAGCCAAGGTTGAGAAACATTGGACTAAGGCTAAGCCCACCATCCCAAACCAAAGAAACTCATTTGAATCTTAAGCCACCAATGCTGGTTTATTCACATAGACCTCCACCCGTGTCCTTTCTGGTCAGATTTACGGACGTCCTCTGCATGGCTTGGTTGGGACAAGGAAGGGGGAAGCTAGGGGCAGGGGTTTCGGGGGTTCTCCACGACCCTCAAGATTGGGGGAAGGGTTTGAGCTGGAGGAGGACTTCATCTGCCATCATCTGGGCCACTATAGGTCAGCAACCTCCTCGGAGGCGGCCTTGGGCCCTTCCTCAGACCTCGTGGTCACCTTGAACTGACGCCGCAGGAAGCCGCCATAGCGCTTCTGCTTGTCCCACTTGAGTTTGGGACGGATCCTGCGCATGAAGCCCCCGTAACGTTTGTGAAGGTCCTCCTGGTCGCCCCCATCCTCCGCTTCCTCGGTAGTACCCGCCACCCCGGAGCCCCTCTTGGGGAACTTGCGGAGAAAGCCTCCGTAGCGTTTCCGCTCTGCCTTGAGAGAGGCCAGATCGGGCTCCTCCTCCTCCTCCTCCTCCTCTCTGTGGGAGACCAGATCCCGAATTTCCAGCATCTCCCGGTTGTCTTCTTCGGCCTCTGGCTCTGGCCCTGCCCTCTCCGCCATCTTCTGGAAGAAGGCCCCGTAGGACTGGCTGGCATCTCCCTTGGTGAGGGCACTCTGTTTTGGAGAAAACGGGAGAGGAGAAAAAGGAAAAAGAGGAGGAGAGAAGGAGAGCAGAGAAAGAGAAGACAAGAAGGAAGGAAAAGAGGAGGGAAGTGAAAAATATGAGAAGAGACGATAGAAGGAAATAAGAGAAGAAAGAAGGACAGGAGGAGGAGAGAAGAGAACAGAGAAAGAAGACGAGAAGAAAGGAAAAGGGGAAGGAAGAGAAAAACAGGAGAAGAGACGATAGAAGGAAATAAGAGAAGAAAGAAGGAGGAGGAGAGAAGAGAACAGAGAAAGAGAAAACGAGAAGGAAGGAAAAGAGGAGGGAAGAGAAAAACAGAAGAGACGATAGAAGGAAATAAGAGAAGAAAGAAGGATGGGAGGAGGAGAGAAGAGAACAGAGAAAGAGAAGACGAGAAGGAAGGAAAAGAGAAGGGAACAGAAAAACAGGAGAAGAGACGATAGAAGGAAATAAGAGAAGAAAGAAGGAAGAGGAGAGAAGAGAACAGAGAAAGAGAAGACGAGAAGGAAGGAAAAGAAGAGGGAAGAGAAAAACAGAAGAGACGATAGAAGGAAATAAGAGAAGAAAGGGAGGGGAGGAGGAGAGAAGAAGAAAACAGAGAAAGAGAAGACAAGAAGGAAGGAAAAGAAGAGGGAAGAGAAAAACAGAAGAGACGATAGAAGGAAATAAGAGAAGAAAGGGAGGGGAGGAGGAGAGAAGAAGAAAACAGAGAAAGAGAAGACGAAAAGGAAGGAAAAGGGGAAGGAAGAGAAAAACGTGAGAAGAGACGATAGAAGGAAATAAGAGAAGAAAGAAGGAGGGGAGGAGGAGAGAAAAGAACAGAGAAAGAGAAGACGAGAAGGAAGGAAAAGGGGAAGGAAAAGAAAAACAGGAGAAGAGACGATAGAAGGAAATAAGAGAAGAAAGAAGGAGGGGAGGAGGAGAGAAAAGAACAGAGAAAGAGAAGACGAGAAGGAAGGAAAAGGGGAAGGAAAAGAAAAACAGGAGAAGAGACGATAGAAGGAAATAAGAGAAGAAAGAAGGACAGGAGGAGGAGAGAAGAGAACAGAGAAAGAAGACGAGAAGAAAGGAAAAGGGGAAGGAAGAGAAAAACAGGAGAAGAAACGATAGAAGGAAATAAGAGAAGAAAGAAGGAGGAGGAGAGAAGAGAACAGAGAAAGAGAAAACGAGAAGGAAGGAAAAGAGGAGGGAAGAGAAAAACAGAAGAGACGATAGAAGGAAATAAGAGAAGAAAGAAGGATGGGAGGAGGAGAGAAGAGAACAGAGAAAGAGAAGACGAGAAGGAAGGAAAAGAGAAGGGAACAGAAAAACAGGAGAAGAGACGATAGAAGGAAATAAGAGAAGAAAGAAGGAAGAGGAGAGAAGAGAACAGAGAAAGAGAAGACGAGAAGGAAGGAAAAGAAGAGGGAAGAGAAAAACAGAAGAGACGATAGAAGGAAATAAGAGAAGAAAGGGAGGGGAGGAGGAGAGAAGAAGAAAACAGAGAAAGAGAAGACGAAAAGGAAGGAAAAGGGGAAGGAAGAGAAAAACGTGAGAAGAGACGATAGAAGGAAATAAGAGAAGAAAGAAGGAGGGGAGGAGGAGAGAAAAGAACAGAGAAAGAGAAGATGAGAAGGAAGGAAAAGGGGAAGGAAAAGAAAAACAGGAGAAGAGACGATAGAAGGAAATAAGAGAAGAAAGAAGGAGGGGAGGAGGAGAGAAAAGAACAGAGAAAGAGAAGACGAGAAGGAAAGAAAAGGGGAAGGAAAAGAAAAACAGGAGAAGAGACGATAGAAGGAAATAAGAGAAGAAAGAAGGAGGGGAGGAGGAGAGAAGAGAACAGAGAAAGAAGACAAGAAGAAAGGAAAAGGGGAAGGAAGAGAAAAACAGGAGAAGAAACGATAGAAGGAAATAAGAGAAGAAAGAAGGAGGAGAGGAGAGAAGGGGGAAGGGGAGAGGAAGGAAGGAAGGAAGGGCAGGGGAGGGGAGGGGAGAGGAGAGGAGAGAGGAGAGAAGGGGGAAGGGGAGTGGAAGAAACGAAGGAAGGAAGGAAGGGGAGAGGAGAGGAGAGGAGAGAAGGGGGGAAGGGGAGAGGAAGAAAGGAAGGGAGGGAGGGAGGAAGGAAGGAAAGAAGGGAGGGGTGGGGAGAGGAGAACAGTGAGAACAGTTGATCAGTGGAATAGCTGCCCTTGAACCTTGTCTGTGTTTGTGTGTATATCAGCACACCTTTTCACACTCACCTGGGATCTGCCGGCCTCCTCCGCCTCCTCTTCCTCCGTCGGAAAGGAGGTTAAGAGCGAGAGGACCCGCTCGCACCTCTGCCACTCCACGCTGGACCCCGAGGGACTTTGGCACCCCAAAGCACAGCGCTGCAAAAAAAAAAAAGACAGCCAAGAGAATTACAGGTAGTCCTCGTTTTACGACAGTTCATTTAGTGACCCTTCGAAATTACAACGGCACTGGAAAAAAAAGTGACCGATGACCGTTTTTCACACTTAACGACCTTCGTAGCATCCCCAGGGTCACGTGGTCAAAATTCATTCACTTGGCAACTGACTCACATTTATGACGGTTGCAAGGTCCCCCGGGGAGGGGGCGGAGTGTTGTCACGTGATCCCCTTTTGGACCTTCTGACGAGCAAAGCCCATGGGGTTGACTCAAAGTCGAAGCGATTCACTTAACAACGGTGGCAAGAAAGGTCGTAAAAAACTCGCTTCACAACTGTCTCACTTAGCGACACAAATTTTGAGCTCAGTTGGGGTCGTCATTCAAGGACTACCTGCATTCTATTCCCTTATTAAATGCCTATATTGCCTATCACCAGGGGTGGGCTGCTGGTGGTTCGTAGGGGTTCGGGAGAACCTCTAGCTAAGATACTGTGCAGTTCGGAGAACCCCCAAATCCCACTCCTGGCTGGCCCCGCCCACCCCTCCCCTCCCAGGAGTCCCCACGCGGCCCGTTTTGGATACAGGTAAGTGCAGGGCGCATGCAGAGGCTCCGGGAAGGTGAAAAATGGGCCTACCGGAAGTTCGGGAAGGCCGGAAACGGGCCCGTTTCTGGCCTCCAGAGGGCCTCCGGAGCCTGGGGAGGCTGTTTTAGCCCTCCCGGATGCTCGAGGAAAACCTCCGGAGCCTGGGGAGGGCAAAAATGCCACCCCACCCCACCCCACCATGGTGCAGGAGGCCAACTAGGCCACGCCCACCATGGCCATGCCCACCCAGCAATCGGGCAGAGAACCCCTTGCTAACATTTTTGAAGCCCACTCCTGCCTATCTCACTTAATGACTGCAGGTGGTTTACAACAGCGCATCGTTTTTTTGGGGGGGGGGCATTCCTCCCAGGGACTTTCTAGCCAGCACAAGGAGCCAAAATCAGCCTGAAGGTTTCCTTCCCTTCAAAAACGAGCTGTAAAGCCCTGTGAAGTGATATATAAGTCTATGTTAGTGATGGCTAACCTTTTTGCCATCCTGTGCCAAAAGTGTGGGGAGCGTGGGGGGGTGGGTCGCACGCATACGTGCCCACACCCATAATTCAATGCGCCCCCCCTCACGCATGACACCACCCCCGCGCTCCCCCCGCTTTTGGCACGCGATGGCCCGGTGGGCCCGGTAGGCCCATTTTCCACCCTCCCCAGGCTCCAGGGACTTTCTTGGAACCTGGGGAGAGCAAAAACGGCCTTTCCCATTACCCTGGAAGCCCTCCGGAGGCCGGAAAAAGACCGTTTCCCAACTTCTGGTGGGACCGGAAGCCCCGTTTTTCGCCCTCCTCAGGCTCCAGAGGCTTTCTAGGAGCCTGGGGAGGGCGAAAAACGCCCCCCCCCCCCCTCCGAGGCCCTCTGGAGGCCGGAAACAGCCTGTTTCCCGACTTCTCGTGGGCCTGGAAGACCCGAAAATCAGCTGGCCGGCACATGCATGCACACTGGAGCTGAGGCAGGGCAATGCTCGCGTGCCCACCGATATTGATCCGTGTGCCACCTGTGGCACGCGTGCCATAGGTTCTAAGTGCTATTGCTATTTATGAACTCCCATAGGAAGCATATGTGGACATGTATAACACATATCTGCTTTTTATGTTATGCTTTTAACTCTGTCTGCATTAATAATAAAGCTTAAAATCCCTTTACGGATAGTTCCCGGCTTACAACAGTTCCTTTAGTGGCCATTCCAAGTCACAACGGCACTGAAAAAAAGTTACTTATGACCGTTTCTCATAGTTACGACCGTTGCAGCATCCCCCATCAAAATTCAGAAGCTTGGCAACTGGTTCATACTTATGACGGTTGTTGCGTCCCGGAGTCATTTGATCCGCTTCTGAGAAACAGTGTCAATGGGGAAGCCAGATTCCTTAACAACCGGGTTACTAGCTTATCAACTGGAGTGATTCACTGAACAACGGTGGTAAGGAAAGTCGTAAAATGGGGCAAAACTCACTTAACACATTGTCTCAATGAACAACAGAAATGTTGGGCTCTATGTTTTTTATTTTGGCTGTACACCGCCCTGAGTCCTTCGGGAGAACGGCGGTCTATAAATTCAATAATAAATAAATAAATAAATAAAAAATTGCGGTCGTAAATCGAGGATTACCTATATTTGCGGTGTGCTTATTGTCTCTAGATCCAAAAGAACCAGTTGTCTGGCCCTCCGATCCCTGCCCTGGTCCTTGTCAAAACAGCTTTATGGCTAACCTAAAGGTGCTTTTTCAAAAGGTGCTTTTTCGGTTCTTTCCTGAAGAACCGAAGAAGCTTCTTGGATGAGAAGAGAAACGTCTTCAACCAAAAACACAAGAAAGTCCAGTTTTGCCTTTTGAAAAAGCTCCTTTGGGACAACCATGACCTGGATCAAGGAGTCTCCACCCTTGGCACATTTAAGACTTGTGGACTTCAACTCCCAGAATTCCTCAGCCAGCAAAGCTGGAGAACCGGTAGCAGAAATTTTGAGTAGTTCGGAGAACCGGTAGTAAAAATTCTGACTGGCCCCGCCCACCATCTATTCTCTGCCTCCCGAGTCCCAGCTGATCGGGAGGAAATGGGGATTTTGCAGTAACCTTCCCCTGGATTGGGGAGGAGAATGGAGATTTTACAGTATCCTTCCCCTGCCATGCCCACCAAGCCACGCCCACCAAGCCACGCCCACAGAACCGGTAGTAAAAAAATTTGAAACTCACCACTGTACAGGGGTCTCCAACTTCGGCAACTTTAAGACTTGTGGACTTCGACTCCCAGAATTCCTCAGCAAGCTTGCTGAGGAATTCTGGGAGTCGAAGTCCACAAGTCTTAAAGTTGCCAAGGTCGGAGACCTCTGACGTGGATGACTGAGAAGCTCCATAGTCAGTCTTCCGGTCAGCGTCTGTTGTAACTTACTAGAGGGTTGATGGGCCTCTCTCCATCCTGGTTGTGAAGAACACACAGGCAACACCGAGAAACACAATCCCAAGAAGCGGAGAAAGCCACCTGGAGATAGAAAGCCAGTCCCCAAAGCTGACAATCCATGCTGCCCAGAAGGTACCTGGAAGGATGGAAAGACAAGTCAAGAATTAAGAGCAATTACTCATCAATAGAAAAAAGTCTACGGAGATTCTCAGCCATCCAGGTCACAGGGGTCCCAAAAGGTGCTTTTTTTCAAGAGGCAACTGAACTTTGTGGTTTTTCCTTGAAGATGTTTCACTTCTCATCCAAGAAGCTTCTTCTGCTCTGACTGGATGGTGGGGAAAGGAAGGATTGATACTCCTTGCAGACAGCTGGTCGTTTGCATCCTTTTAAGCGCGCGGCCCCGCTGAGAACCAGTACTTAAAGGTAAGTAAAATCCACCCCTGGCGTGCTTCTGTGTGTGTTTTGTGTGTAAAATTTATTTATTCGTTAAATCTCTGTGCCACTCATCTCCTCTACAAAGTGACTCCCCTATAATATATATTATATATTGTGTGTAAATAGAAAGAAAACCTGACTTCCTTCTAGCACTGATGATGTTGCCTATTTGGGTCATGCAATGTCTACAAGAAAGCAATCAAGCTCAGAGAGCACCAAGGATCCCACGGTCCTCCTCCACCTCCACCTCTTCCTCTTCCTCTTCCTCCTCCTCCTCCTCCTCCTCCTCTTCCTCTTCCTCCTCCACCTCCTCCTCCTCCTCCTCCTCCTCTTCCTCTTCCTCCTCCACCTCCTCCTCCTCTTCCTCTTCCTCTTCCTCTTCCTCTTCCTCTTCCTCTTCCTCCTCCTCCTCCTCCTCCTCTTCCTCTTCCTCTTCCTCCTCCTCCTCCTTCTTCTCCTCCTCCTCCTCCTCTTCCTCTTCCTCCTCCTCTTCCTCTTCTTCCTCCTCTTCCTCCTCCTTCTCCTCCTCTTCCTCTTCCTCTTCCTCCTCCTCCTCCTCCTCCTCCTCTCCACAACCCCCACTCCCTTCCAGCACTGATGATGTTCCCTAGTTTGGTCATGAAACGTCTATAAGAAAGCAATCAAGCTCAGGGAGCACCAAGGACCCCACAGTCATCTCCCGCCTCCTCCATTTCTCTTTCTCCTTCTCCCCTCCACAGACCTCACTCTCTTCCAGCACTGATGATGTTACCTAGTTGGGTAAATGAAACGTCTCCAAAAAAAACAACCAAGCTTGGAGATCACCAAGGATCCCCCAATCCTCCTCCTCTCCACAACCCCCACTCTCTTCTGGCACTGATGATGTTACCTAGTTTGGTCATGAAATGTTCGCAAGAAAATAATTCAAATTCAGAGAGCCCCAAGGACCCCTCAGTCCTCCTCCTTCTCTTTGTCCTATTCCTCCATCATTCCACAAACCCCACTCCCTTCCAGCACTGATGATGTTCCCTAGTTTGGTCATGAAATGTCTGTAAGAAAACAACCCAGCTCAGAAAGCACCAAGGACCCCACAGTCATTACTATCTTCTTTCCTCTGAGAATTCTACAGTTCTACAGAGGAATGATGGAGTCTGTCATCTGCACCTCCATAACTGTCTGGTTTGGCTCTGCAACCCAACAAGACAGACACAGACTTTAGAGGATCATTAGAATTGCAGAAAAAACAATGGCTACCAACCTGCCTTCCATGGAGGACCCGAATACTGCACAAGTCAAAAAGAGGGCTGTGAAAATATCTACAGACCTCTCACATCCTGGACATAAACTATTTAAACTCCTACCCTCAAAACGACACTATAGAGCTCTGCACACCAAAACAACTAGACATAAGGACAGTTTTTTCCCCAAATGCACTCTGCTAAACAAATAATTCCCTCAACACTGTCAAACTATTTACCAAGACTGTATTAATATTCTTCATCTCTTCCTTTCTAGTATCTATTTCTTCCCATACTACTATAACCATGTTGCTTGTATCTTTCAATTTATATTTTTTTTTATTTGTTTCCTAGTACGATTTGATAGTTTATTAGTAACCTTGACTATCACTGTTGTATCTTTTTATTCTCAATGAATGTATTTTATTCTCCTTATGTACACTGAGAGCATATACACCAAAGACAAATTTTATTCTATGCTATGCTATGCTATACTCTGTTCTGTTGTATTGTATTGTATTGTATTGTATTGTATTGTATTGTATTGTATTGTATTGTATTGTATTGTATTGTATTGTATTCTATTCTATTCTATTCTATTCTATTCTATTCTATTCTATTCTATACTATACTATACTATACTCTGTTCTGTTGTATTCTATTCTATTCCGTTCTGTTCTGTTCTGTTCTATTCTATTCAATTCTATACTATACTATACTATACTATACTATGTTCTGTTCTGTTCTGTTCTGTTCTGTTCTGTTCTGTTCTGTTCTAATTCTATCCTATCCTATCCTATCCTATCCTTTCCTATCCTATCCTATCCTATCCTATCCTATCCTATGTTCTGTTCTGTTCTGTTCTGTTCTGTACTGTACTGTACTATACTATACTATACTATACTATACTATACTATACTATACTATACTATACTATACTATACTATACTATACTATACTATACTATACTATACTATACTATTCTGTACTGTACTGTACTGTACTCTGTTCTGTTCTATCCTAATTCTAATTCTAATTCTATTCTATTTCTATTCTATTCTATCTTATTCTAGTCTATTCTATACTATATTCTGTTCTGTTCTGTTCTGTTCTGTTCTCTTCTCTTCTCTTCTCTTCTCTTCTCTTCTCTTCTCTTCTCTTCTCTTCTCTTCCCTTCTCAATGGAACGCACAAAGACTTAGACTTTCCGAGATGCGTCCACCAACACTTCGCTTACACACTTCGTCCCCTCATCCGGTGAACCGTTCTCGTGCCCTCAGACTCAAACTAGGCCCAAGCCGGATCCGTGTCCTGAATTCCTGTCAGAAGTTTAAGCTTCTTCCCGGGTGACATCGCTGACTTTCTTAGCGAACGTCCCTTAATTGGGGCTGATGGAGAAATAGAGAACGCACACTCCGAGATTCATTTGTGCTAAATTAAGCCGTAATTTGAATGATACGCATTATCATATGTCAAATTATCAGCCTGAGCAGAACATAAATTACGCCGAAGCTGCCGGCTTCGACAAAGTGGCATGAATCACGATCCGATCCCGAATCGTTTGGCGTTTTTCATCTGCTGATTCCAAATTGCCCTTAAGAGGGTTAATTAATGGCGCCTCACAACATGATTGAAAGATCTGAGGGCCGCCATTCGGGATACACACACACACACTTGGGATAACAAACTCAGAAGTCTGCTAATTCTAAATTGTTAACACAAAGCAAGCTGCAAACTCAGAACAGATGAAATACGGTCATTTGAAGGAATGATTTGAGTCACGGTCATTTATTACAGGTAGTCCTCGAACTTACAACCGCAAGGGAGCCTGAAATTTCTGCGGTTAAGTGAGACATTCGTTCAGTGAGTTTTGCCCCCTCTGACAACCCTTTCCTGCCGGGTCGTTGTTAAGTGAATCACCACCGTGGATAAGTTGGTAACACCGTTGTTAAGTGAATCCGGATTCCCTCCCACCCCCGATCCATTTTGCTTGTCGGAAGGTGGCAAAAAGGGGATCACATAACCGCCGCCCCGGGAAGCTGCGACCGTCATAAGTATGAAGCGGTTGCCAAGCGCCTGAATTTTGATCACCTGACGGATGCGACAAAGATGGTAAGTGTGAAAAACGGTCATAACTTCAGTCACTTTTCTCAGTGCCGTTGAACCGTCGCTAAATGAAGTTGTAAGTTGAGGGATAACTGTATTTCTATAACTACCCGGTTTGGCACAGCAACCAAACAGGACGCAGGCACAGACTCCAAGAGATAGTTAGCAGAGGTGGGTTCCAGCAGGTTCCGACCAGTTCTGGAGAACCGGTAGCGGAAATTTTGAGTAGTTCGTAGAACCAGTAAATACCATCTCTGACTGGCCCCACCCCCATCTATTCTCTGCCTCCCGAGTCTGAGCTGATTGGGAGGGAATGGGGATTTTTCTTTTTCATTTCATTTTATTTTATTTGATTTATATACCGCCCTACTCCCGAAGGACTCAGGGCGGTGAACAGGCACAAGATAAAACACATAGAATACAAAAATTTAAGAGCAGAAGTAAAATCGAATTAAATCAATTTAGCCCAAGACAAATTTAAAACCCCAGGTTAAGAACAAATTAAAATTTACATTAAAATTTATATTAAAAAGAGAATGGGAGAGGTTAGGCCAGACCAGCCTGGTGAAATAATAAGGTCTTTAGAGCGCGGCGGAAGGTGCGTAGCTCCGGGATCCTCTGTATCTCCGGGGGGAGCTCATTCCAGATAGTAGGTGCCCCCACAGAGAAGGCTCTCCCCCTGGGGGCCACCAGCCGACATTGTTTGGCCGACGGCACCCGGAGGAGTCCCTTTCTGTGAGAGCGTACCGGCCAGTGGGAGGCCGTTTGCAGCAGCAGGCGGTCCCGTAAATAACCAGGTCCTAAGCCATGGAGCGTTCTAAAGGTGGAGACCCCAGGCATGAGATCAAAGTAGCAGATGAAATAAAGGCAGAGTTTCAAATGCATAGTTGTCATTGCCAGCTTAATTGTGTTGCTGCCCAGCCTGGGACAACCTCTGCAGTTCAAAGTTTTATCAAATGAACACAGATAAACTCACTGGTAGGAAAGTTTAATGTTGATTACCTATTTATTTATTAGATTTTTATCTGCCTTTTTTACTGTCAACTCGCGAAGCATCCCTGGCCTGCTCTCGAGTTGCCATAGGCCAGGGGGGGATGGGAAACCTGCGAAACGGCATGGCAGCCCAAGACAGATGCACATTCCAGACTTATCTCTCTCAAGGCTGCATCCCAGGGTCACCCACAGCAGCCGAGGGGAGTGACTTCTACAACCCGCAAAATTGCTCCATTGGCGAATGTGATTGATGACACACCCTGGGGGGGAGGGGGGAAACAGGGTCATGATTGGGGCATAAATTACATAGGGTCAGAACTGGCTTCACTTGGGAACGTGCCGACATGAAGCTCCTAATAAATAACTGGATTCCTTTTGAAGCTTGGCTCAAGGCTCATAATTTAATTAGAGCATCTGTCAGAACCCTGACATTTACTTTGTAAGTAACTGAAGGTGGCAAACATACCTAATATTCTTTCCTGTTTTCCCCACAACAACAACACTATGAGGTGGGTTGCACTGAGAAAGTGACTGGCCCAAATTCACCCCTCCTGTTTTCATGTCTAAGGCAAAACTAGAACTCACCGACTCCTGGTGATTGGCCCAAAGTCACCCAACTGGCTTTTAATCCCTGAGGCAGGATTAGAACTCATTGACTTGATTGGCCCAAAGTCACCCAATTGGCTTTCATGCCTAAAGCGGGACTAGAACTCACCGACTCCTGGTGATTGGCCCCAAGTCACCCAATTGGCTTTCATGCCTAAGGCGGGACTAGAACTCACCGACTCCTGGTGGTTGGCCCAAGTCAAACTGGCTTTTAATCCCTAAGGCAGGATTAGAACTCACTGACTCTTGTTGATTGGCCCAAAGTCACCCAATTGGCTTTCATGCCTAAGGCGGGACTAGAACTCACCGACTCCTGGTGGTTGGCCCAAAGTCAAACTGGCTTTTAATCCCTAAGGCAGGATTAGAACTCACTGACTCTTGTTGATTGGCCCAAAGTCACCCAATTGGCTTTCATGCCTAAGGCGGGACTAGAACTCACCGACTCCTGGTGGTTGGCCCAAAGTCAAAATTGCTTTTAATCCCTAAGGCAGGATTAGAACTCACTGACTCTTGTTGATTGGCCCAAAGTCACCCAATTGGCTTTCATGCCTAAGGCGGGACTAGAACTCACGGTCTCCTGATGATTGGCCCAAAGTCACCCAGCCGGCTTTCATGCCTAAAGCGGGACTAGAACTCACAATCTCCTGGTTTCTAGGACAGCACCTTCGCCATTACACCGAACTGTCTGTCTTTGTTTTTTTTCTTTTGTTGTTGTTGTTACCCACAAAGAGATTGTCACAACAGCATCTCTTTACACAGCCCTAACTATCAACTTGACTAACTGCCTGTGTCCGCTTCATTTTTGCCAACGAGTAATGGATTTTATTTATTTATTTATTGCTTGTCTTTTTTAAAGTTTGAGTGTGTTGCTGGGCTAACACTTTTGCCTAACTTTGTGGCAGCTGACACACCGCACAACTGCATCCCTCAAATGCTCCCCATCCTCCCATTGCATTCCCTTCAGCACGATCGAGGGGTTCAGACAGAGACTGAATCGCTGAATCTTAATATTCAGGTTGATCTCTGGCAGTTGCTTTATGAAATATTTTCTAAGGTGGGAAAAACTTGGATAGTTGAAGGAAAAGGGAAGTCTCTTCCTTTTTAAAAAAAAATCTATTATTTCATTATAGGATCAAGAACAATTGCAACCCTACCATACAAAATATATTTTTAAAAAATCTATTATTTCATTATAGAATCAAAAACAATTGCAACCCTACCATACAAAATATATTTTTTAAAAAATCTATTATTTCACTATAGGATCAAGAACAATTGCAACCCTACCATACAAAATATATTTTTTAAAAAATCTATTATTTCACTATAGGATCAAGAACAATTGCAACCCTACCATACAAAATATATTTTTAAAAAATCTATTATTTTATTATAGAATCAAAAACATTTGCAACCCTACCATACAAAATATATATTTTTTTAAATCTATTATTTCATTATAGGATCAAGAACAATTGCAACCTGGCCACTACCAAAATATAGGTTTAAAAAATTACATTCGTTAGAGTGATTAAAATAAATAATAAATAGAAGAATGGAAAAAAAGAATTAATAAAAAGATGCCTATTATACCAATTTGTGTCAAGAGGGAGTTAATTCGATCCCTAAGCCTGTTATTAAATCTAGGCCACCTACAAACATAGAGTTCCACTTTCTCGGTTTTCAAATGAAGAGACTTTTTCAAAGTACACAAGAGATGCATGTTGCAAATCCATTGCTTAATATCAAAAGGATAAGTTTCTTTGTGTAAGATTTTCCTCTTGGTTAAATCCCAGGCTTGGAAGAACCAAAGATCTTCATAAAATGGGAAACTCCGTATTTTAGGAATATAATTTAACGACATATTTACGTCTTTATTTATTTAATTTCCACCTCCCCCCCCAAAAAAAGTCAGATTAAAATATGATTTAAATCAAAACAACTATGGATGAAGAACATGCTGAAAATTCCCGATAGATCGGACTTGTCCAGGATGTCAGCACTTCAACCTGCATTTACTCTAGTGCTGACATAAGGAGGAGAAGAGGGGGCAGCTGGCAAGAGGACGCTTGACTTCTCACCTACTTATTTTCCCTGGAGATAATGTTTCCAAGGAGATGAGATGGGAGGGGGGACATTCCTGGGAGCTGAAGTGGGAGATATGGGGAGAGTGATTTGGGAAGAGGGCCAATGAGATGCAGAGAATTGGGGAACGGAAAGGGAAGGTTTTGGGGTCAGGAAGTCAGTGTTGGCTACGCCACAATCGGGGACAGGTTGTCGTGCTTAATAAAATGAAAGATTTCTTCAAAGACTATTTGTTTGGAAATGCAATTTATTTTAATTGAGACGACATCGAAACCTGACACAGGGCTTATTTTATTTATTTATTTTATTTATATTTAAATTTATATACCGCCCTTCTCCTGAAGGACTCAGGGTGGTGAACAGCCAAAGGTAAAAACACAAAATACAAAATTTAAAAGCAATTTTATTTTAAATTGCTTGGCCCAACAGTTTAAATACCCCATTAAAATTCAGATTAAAATTAAACAATTTAAAAATTAGGCCAATTTATGAAACTGATCATCGCATAATGAAAATAGCCACTTCTATGTATCGATATTATTCACAATTTACAAGTTGCACCTTGATAAAGATTAGGTTGCAAAGATCCAGGGGGGTTTTCGAGAAAAGATTGGACATGCATTTGTCTGAGATGGTATAAGGACTCCTGCCTTGGCCAGTGGGTTGGACTAGATGACCTCAAGAGTCCCTTCCAGCCCTATGCTGCTGCTTCTTTTTTTAATATAAATTTTATTTGTACATTTTTCTTTAACATACAGGAGGGCTTAATATACAGTGTATTGTCTGGGTCAATTCACTTATGCATAATATCAATAATGCAATAAATGCAATAATGCATTTATAACAATTATAGCAATATTTACTTGTACATAGTGGTATTGCTCCAACTTCTAATTTCTACCTTTATTGTCTAATCATTGATAAAAGGTTGCACCTGGTGGTGCAGTGGACTAAATTACTGTTAAAGTAGTATTTAGCTGCCAGCTGCCTGCAATTACTGCGAGTTCAATTCTCACCAGGCTCAAGGTTGACTCAGCCTTCCATCCTTCCGAGGTAGGTAAAATGAGGACCCGGTTTGTGGGGGCAATAAGCTGACTTTGTATAAAATAGAACACTGTTTGGGGAGGGCGAAAGCCCTACTAAGCAGGTATATACAAAAGTATGAAGGCTATTGCTTAAAAAGCATTGTAAGCCGCCTTGAGTCTCCGGAGAAGGGCGGCATATAAATCGAACTAATAAATAAATAAATAAATAAAGACAAATCCCAGGTTAAAAAATATTCTGTATCTTCTTGATCCTTTAATGTTAACCTATCCATTTCCGCACATTCTAATATTTTTTTAAATTATGTTTTCATCTGTAGGAATTTCCTCATTGTTCCAATATTGTGCAAATGCAATTCTTGCTGCTGTTAACACATGTAATATCCCAGCCCTAAGATTCTATGAGAAACAACAGGCCTTGGAAACCGAGCCTCTGATGATAGTGACTAAGGAGAAGAAATGGTCTAGGACAGTGTTTCTCAACCTTGGAAGCTTGAAGATGGGTGGACTTCAACTCCCAGAATCCCCCAGCCAGCGCTGCTGGCTGGGGGATTCTGGGAATTGAAGTCCACCCATCTTCAAGCTACCAAGGTTGAGAAACACTGCTCTAGGGTCTACAGTTTGAGTAGGGGGTTGGACTGGAAGACCACCAAGCCAAGGTCACCAAGCCAATTCTATTCTGATTTAATGATTTATTTCCTTGTATTTTAGCCAAGGAGTTGCTCTCCGTGGTGCTGAAATATAAATCAAGTACTATACCAATGACGGCTAACCTTTTTGCCATTGTGTGCCAGGAAGCGGGGGGCGGGGGAGATTCATATGCATGTGTGCCCACACCCATAATTCTATGCACCCCGCCCTGCCCATGCAACTCCCCTTCCCCCTGCTCCTAGCACACGATGGCCCGGTAGGCCCGTTTTTCTTTCTCACCTGGCTCCAGATCTTCTCTGTGCATTTGGGGAGGGCGAAAACAGCCTTCCCCACCTCTTTGGAGGCCCGAAACAGCCCGTTTCCCAACTTCTGGTTGCACAGGAAGTGACTTTTTTGCTGTCCCCAGCCTCCAGATACTCCGGCGCCGGAGCTGAGCTGGCGTGCCAGGCAACATGGCTCCACGTGCCGCCTGTGGCACGCGTGCCATAGGTTCGCCATCACAGTACTATACTTTCCTACTGTGGATTTGACTCTGAGAAAGGAGTATGAAAATGCTGAACCTTTACAGAAAAGATACAGATCATCCTCAGATTATGACCCAACATTTCTGTTGCTAAGCAAGACAGTTGTTAAGTGAGTTTTGCCCCATTTTACCACCTTTCTTGCCATCGTTGTTAAGTGAATCCCTGCATCTGTTAAGTTAGTAACAGCTTAACGGCTGTTAAGTGAATCTGGCTTTCCCATTGACTTTGCTTGTCAGAAGATCGCAAAAGAGGATCACGTGATCCCTGGATACTGCAACCGTCATAAATATGAGTCAGTTGCTAAAGGTCTGAATTTTGACTACGTGACAACATCTGGTCTGCGCAGGTTCTTCCTCGACGTATGACCATAATTGAGCTCCAAATTTCTGTTGCTAAGAGAAACATTGGTTAAGTGAGTTTCCGCCACATTTCAGAAGCTTTGCGGCCACAGTTGTTAAGTGAATCACTGCAATTGCTAAGTTAGCAACATGGTTGTTAAGTGAATCTGGTGTTCTGTCCCCGTTCCACTCACGCACCCCCACCGACGGCCCGGAGTTAATAAGCCACATGACAAAACTCTTTGAAGATAAAGCTGGCAGCAACCCAGTGGCTAGCTGCCAATTCAGACTTTACTCACACAAAACAAAGATTAGACTGCCAGCATTCCGATAAAACAGGCAGAGTGTCAATAATACAAGAATTAATCCAAATGCAGTCCAATAAAGCAGGCAAAGTCCAATAACGCAGAGATCATGGAGTATTTCCAGTTTTTGCTCATCACAAACTGAACCGGCCACCACACCCACATTTATACCCTGTGGGGTGTGGTCCAGTGACTCAGCTAATCTCTGGCACGCCTTCCCCTCTGCTGCGCACGCTTCTCCCTGCGCCTCTGCCGAGGGTCCAGCCAGCACTTATCTCCTTCGTCGCTGTCCACCTGTGGCTGCGGGGACGTGCTTGGCTCTGAGCCTATCGTTTGGCCTTCGGTGTCCTCCGGAGGCATTGCCAGAGAGGAGGGTCCTGGAGAGGGAGGCCTTGCCAACTCCTCTCCCTCACTCTCAGAGTCTGCATCTGTCGATCGCCCAGGCTCAGGCAACGGAGCCACAACATCTGGCTTCCCCATTGGCTTTGCTAGTCAGAAGGTCCCAAAAGGGGATCACGTGATCCCTGGATACTGCAACCGTCATAAGTACAAGTCAGTTGCCAAGCATCTGGATTTTGATCAGGTGACCATGGGGATGCTGTAATGGTCGTAAGTGTGAAAAATGGTCATAAATCACTTTTTCCAGTGCCGTTCTACCTTT
>JAXLNS010000003.1:5379225-5393547 GCA_037215915.1 Pantherophis vulpinus
AAGCAAAGAAGGAAGGAAGAAGATGGGGGAGGGAGGGAAGGAAGGAGGGAAGGAAGGAAGGCCAGAAGAAGGGAGGGAGAGAGGGAGGGAGGAAGAAGAGCAGGAGGGAGGAAGAAGGGAAGGAAGGAAGCAAAGAAGGAAGGAAGAAAAGGGAGAGGGGAGGGAAGAAGAAGGGAAGGAAGGAAGGAAGCAAAGAAGGAAGGAAGAAAACAGGGCGAGGGAGGGAGGGAAGGAGGCAGTCCAGAAGAAGGGAGAGAGGGAGGAAAGAACGAAGGAAGGAAGGAAGCAAAGAAGGAAGCAAAGAAGAAAGGAAGAAGACAGGGGGAGGGAGGGAGGGAGGGAGGGAGGCAGGCCAGATGAAGGGAGAGAGGGAGAGGGAAGAACAAGCGATGGAGGGAAGGAAAGAAGGAAGAAGGAAGGAAGAAGACAGGGAGGGAGGGAGGGAGGGAGGGAAGGAAGGAAGGAAGGAAGGAAGGAAGGAAGGAAGGAAGCAAAGAAGGAAGGAAGGAGACAGGACGAGGGAGGGAAGGAGGCAGTCCAGAAGAAGGGAGAGAGGGGGGAAAGAACAAGGGAAGGAAGGTAGCAAAGAAGGAAGCAAAGAAGAAAGGAAGAAGACGGGGGGAGAGAGGGAGGGAGGAAGGCAGGCCAGATGAAGGGAGAGAGAGAGAGGGAAGAACAAGCGATGGAGGGAAGCAAAGAAGGAAGAAGGAAGGAAGAAGACAGGGAGGGAGGGAGGGAGGGAAGGAAGGAAGGAAGGAAGGAAAAAAAGAAGGAAGGAAGCAAAGAAGGAAGGAAGAAGACAGGGCGAGGGAGGGAAGGAAGCAGTCCAAAAGAAGAGAGAAAGGGAGGAAAGAACAAGGGAAGGAAGGTAGCAAAGAAGGAAGCAAAGAAGAAAGGAAGAAGACAGGAAGAGAGAGGGAGGGAGGAAGGCAGGCCAGATGAAGGGAGAGAGAGAGAGGGAAGAACAAGCGATGGAGGGAAGCAAAGAAGGAAGAAGGAAGGAAGAAGACAGGGAGGGAGGGAAGGAAGGAAGGAAGGAAAGAAAGAAAGAAAGAAAGAAAGAAAGAAAGAAAGAAAGAAAGAAAGAAAGAAAGAAAGAAAGAAAGAAAGAAAGAAAGGAGATAGTGTTTGGGATTCTGGCCACACCTTGAAACCCTCTGATTTAAAGAAGTTTTCTCAAAAACACCAAGTAATGCAAGATGGTTAAAACAGGCCTCTTTTAATATGCCAAGTGGTTTTTTGGGTGGGTTTTTTTTTTTTTTTTTTGGCCTATACATCGTTTGTCCCGAATGCATGAGAATGTTTCTCAGAGCCCTCTAAATTTCCCACACCAAAGGTTGGGAAACCGATCCGTTCCTCTGCTGATCCACGTCGCTTGTCAGAATGAGCTGAGTTATTGATTTCCCTCCGAGTGATTTTTTTTTAAAAAAAACCTCCTTATTAAAGCCGAGAGCAGCGCCTTCGCTTTCCTGCTGACAAGCTCGCCGAGAAGCGAGGCGTTGCTAAGAATTTTGCAAGGGTCACTTCGTGGCCGGAAACAATGATATAAATAGACCCTCATTGTGCAAATGTTCCCAACACCAGAAGGACTTTTTATATTCTAAATAGACGGTAATAATAGGTCACAGATGGAAAGAATTCGGTGGCCTTGGATGCCCATAATGAGGAGGCTTGGCAGATTAGAGTATGTTTGCAGGAAATGCCAAGTTTAATGAAAAGAAGGACTGGGGGGGGGTTCAGTAGTGGGATTCAAATCCCGGCACTACCGGTTTGCTATCGGTAGTACGTGAGAACGTTTTTGATGACATTTGATGGCATGCGCAGAACGTTTTTGATGACGTCTGGGCGGCTGTGCAGAGCCTCCCACCGCCGCCACTACCAGTTCGCGCGAACCGGGAGCAACCCACTACTGGACATGATAGCAGTCTTCCGATATTTGAGGGGCTCCTACAAAGACGAGGGGGGGGGGGTCAACCTATTCTCCAAAGCCCCAGAAGGCAGCACAAGAAGCAACGGATGGATTGACTTAGAGAAATGGGAAAAATTATGGTCACAGAATTATAAAATGACAATGTCAACAGCATATAAGGAAAATCTGTATAAGATGTTTTACAGGTGGCATCTACCCCCGGCGAGAATAGCCAGAATCGGAGAAATGTTGGAAGTGTCATCAGACTCCAGGATCATATTACCATATGTGGTGGACATGTGCAGAAGCTAAAAGATATTGGACTAAAATGAAGAGCCTTGGTAGTACAGGAGTTTAAGGCACCCTGTTATTAAGCTTATTAAGACCAGCTGCCTGCAATTACTGCAGAGTTCGAATCTCGCCAAGGCTCAAGGTTGACTCGGCCTTCCATCCTTTCTAAGGTAGGTGAAATGAGGACCCAGTTTGTGGGGGCAATAAGCTGACTTTGTATAAATATACAAAAAGGATGAAGGCTATTGCTGAGCACATTGTAAGCCGCCCTGAGTCTTCGGAGAAGGGCGGCATATAAATCAAATTAAAAAAAAAAAAAATCCACAAATGGTTGGAAAAAAATGACAAAGAAACATATTGACTTTAAACCAGAGATATTTTTATTGGGGATTTTACCAGAAATATACAATAGAGAAATTAGATATTTAATTGTGAATGTTTTAACTGCAGCTAGAATTGTATTTGCTAGAAACTGGAAAGGTGAGAAGATACCCACGGATGATGAAGTTATCAAGAAAATTTTGGAGTGTGCTGAAATGAGTAAATTGACATTTGAAATTAGGGGACAAGAAGATAAACAATATTATTTGATATGGGATTTATTTTATCAATGGTTAGATAAGAAAGAATGGAAATGAAATATGAAATATGAAATGGATAAGATAATAAAACATATAAAGGGGTGTTTTTTTTCTCCCCCTTATAGAGGACAATTTACTGTTAAATAATTGGTAAATGAGAATAATAATGTAATAAACTGTTAAATAAGAAAATGTGGGATAGAGGATTAAGCACAAAAGATTCGTAACCGATCAATACACTTTCTGTAATTGTAATGGATGACAATTGTTTTATGTTTTAAGTTTTGTTTAAAAATAAAAAAAATTTCAAAAAAAATTGAAAGATCCTTGGTAGTACAGGGGTTTAAGGCACCCTGTTATTAAGCTGGTTATTAAGACCAGCTGCCTGCAATTACTGCAGGGTTCGAATCTCGCCAAGGCTCAAGGTCGACTCAGCCTTCCATCCTTTCTAAGGTAGGTAAATTGAGGACCCAGATTGTGGGGGCAATAAGCTGACTTTGTATAAATATACAAAAGGATGAAGGCTATTGCTTAACGCATTGTAAGCCTCCCTGAGTCTCCAGAGAAGGGCGGCATATAAATCAAATTTAAAAAAAAAGAAGAAGAAGAAGAAGAAGAAGCAACGGATGGAAACTAACCAAGGAGAGAAGCAACCTGGAACTAAGGAGAAATTTCCTGACAGTGAGAGCGATTAATCAATGGAACGACTTGTCTCCGGAAATTGTGGGTGCTCCAACATTGGAAGTTTTTAAGAAGAGATAACAGAATAAGAGAGTAACAGCGTTGGAAGGGACCTTGGAGGTCTTCTAGTCCAACCCCCTGCTCAGGCAGGAAACAATAGACCCTTGCAGGCAAATACTAGTTCTCCGATCTCTCCTTGAAACTTTAAAAAAGATGATTTGAGGGCTGGAGGCTAAAACATATGAAGAGCCTGGATAGCTCTGCAGACTAAAGCACTGTAATTTAACACCAGCTGTCTGCAATTAAAGTAAGTTCGTATCTTGCCAGGCTCAAGGTTGACTCAGCCGTCCATCCTTTCTAAGGTAGGTAAATTGAGGACCCAGTTTGTGGGGGCAATTGTTGTGGCCCCGCCCTCTGAGCCTATCCCATCGGAGGAAGAAAGCTCCGAGCATGAGGAAGAGGAGTCAGCCAGGCCTCCCTCTCCAGGCCCCTCCCCTCTGGCATTGTCTCAGGTGCCGGCCGAGGGAGAGGAGATTAGCAGGGAGACAGGTGTCTCGGATGAGAGTGAAGGAGAGACGTCATTCCTGGACGCACGCCACCGAAGGCGTGATAAACGATTGCAGCAGCTCAGGAGGCGTGCTAGGGATTAGAACTGAGTCACTGGACCACACCCCAGAGACTATATAATAGAGGGTGGTGGCCAGTGATCCCTGTGACGAACAAAAATAAACCTTGGATAGTCACTAGAGCATGGTCTGAAACTGCTGAGAGGAATATTATTTCAGTCGGACTCTTGTACGCTGAGTATATTATCTTTCTGTTTCTGTGGAAATAAAGCACTTGGCAGACGGTGTGTATATCGCTGCCAAGTTGGAGATAAAGACCTGGGTGTGTGCCAAGTGCTTCCTTAACCCTCGGCTGGCTGTGTTTGTGTGTGTGTGTGGACGGGGACAGATCAGCAATAAGCTAACTTTGTATAAAATATACAAAAGGATGAAGGCTATTGCTTAACGCATTGTAAGCCACCCTGAGTCTCCGGAGAAGGGCGGCATATAAATCAAATTAAAAAAAAAAAAAACCTCTGACAATCCCAGCTGAGCCGCGCGATCATCAGAGGCTTTTTTTTTTTTACTTTTAAAAGCATTTTTTCAGCCAAAGAGGTTGTAGAAAAAATGCTTTTAAAAGCCTCTGACGATCCCAGCTGAGTTGCCTGATCGGCAGAGGCTTTCTTTTTTTAAAAAGAAAACCTCTGACGATCCCAGCTGAGCCGCACGATCATCAGAGGCTTTTTTTTTTTTTTTTACTTTTAAAAGCATTTTTTCAGCCAAAGAGGTTGTAGAAAAAATGCTTTTAAAAATAAAATTAAAAAAGCCTCTGATGATCGCGCGGCTCAGCTGGGCATGGCGCGTGGGGGCAGGGATTTTTGCTACCGGTTCTCCGAACCACCCGCCTCCCATCGCTACCGGATCGGGCGATCCGGTCCGAACCGGGAGCATTTCACCCCTGGGTGAGGTCAACAGTAGACAGTTTAAGGTTAAAGTTTTGGGGGTTTGGGGGAAGAAACCATAGAGTCAGGTAGTACATTCCAGGCATTGACCACTCTATTACTGAAATCATATTTTCTGCAATCGAGTTTGAAGCAGTTTACCTTGAGTTTGTATCTATTATTTGCTCGTGTATTGTTGTGGTTGAAGCTGAAGTAGTCCTTGACAGGAAGGACATTGTGGCAGACAATTTTATGTACTATGCTTAGGGTTTGACTGAAATTATATAGGGTCTCCTGCCTGGAGGAAAAAAACAACTACAGGAAATAATCTGTTTCTCTTAAAATGTGTTTTATTACGATTTTGTACAATGGGGTTAAGGAGCCTTGGTAGTACAGTGGTCTAAGGCACCCTGTTATTAAGCTGGTTATTAAGACCAGCTGCCTGCAATTACTGCAGGTTCGAATCTCACCAAGGCTCAAGGTTGACTCAGCCTTTCCATCCTTTCTAAGGTGGGTAAATTGAGGACCCAGTTTGTGGGGGCAATAAACTGACTTTGTACAAATATACAAAAGGATGAAGGCTATTGCTTAGCGCATTGTAAGCCGCCCTGAGTCTCCGGAGAAGGGTGGCATATAAATCAAATTAAAAAAAAAAAAGCTGGAAAATCCCAGATTGCGTAGGACAAGCGTGGTGGAAAAAAAGGAATGTTTCAAGGAACTGTAGACCGCTCTACAATTATTCATTTAGTGACCGTTCCAAGTTACAACGGCACTGAAAAAAGTGACTTATGGCCATTTTTCACACTTATGACGGTTGCAGCATCCCCAGGGTTATGTGTGATCAAAATTCAGACGCTTGGCCACTGACTTGTACTTATGACGGTTGGAGCATCCTGGGGTCATGTCATCCTCTTTTGCGACCTTCTGACAAGCAAAGTCCGTGGGGAAACCAGATTCACTTAACAACCATGGGACTAACTTAAAAAAGGTTGTAAAATAGGACAAAACTCACTTAACAAATGTCTCGCTGAACAGCGGAAATTTCGGCCTCCACTGTGGTCGTAAATCGGGGACTACCTGTATTGTAACTATAAAGTGCTGGTTGTTGGGAATGCTTGGAAGTGGAGCAGACACCCCCGTAACTGTAACCTATTTATTGGGTTCATTAAATGTCTTGCTTGAAAAGTTGCTTTAATTCACATTTAATTACTGGGCACATTTTGAATCACTCTTTCTCGATCTGGACCACTTGAAGACGGGTGGACTTCAACTCCCAGAATTCCCCAACCAGCCAGCTGGTCCTAAATGAACTTTTAAGGGCTCAAATCTCTCGTTACAATTCTGTCAACTCATTAAAATCTGGAAACCAGGTTATGTTCAGGAAAGTTTATACTGATACAAATTATTTTTATAGGTTTTAACCTACATCTTCGTGATCGCTCTCTTTAGAAAAACTGTTAATGCAAACTTTTCAGCCAAACTTTAGAACGTCCGAAAGAATGATGGAACGACGGAGAATTCGGAAAGACACTGAGATTTTCGAATGCTTTTCATTGCTTCGTAGTTTTGCAACGATGCATGATAATGTCGGTAGCTACCTCCGTCGTCTTTCTGAGAGGTAAATCGCATGAATAAGAACGGATAATAGCAATGTGGCTAAGAAGGGGATGATAATAAGATGGGGGCTACACAAATATAAGCAGGTATATACACAAATATAAGCTGGTATATACAAAAGTATGAAGGCTATTGCTTAACGCATTGTAAGCCGCCCTGAGTCTCCAGAGAAGGGCGGCATATAAATTGAACCAATAAATTGAACCAATAAATGTTTTAAAGAAATGCAATTAATAAATTATAAACTTAAGCTATGCAGCTTTTTTTTTAAAAAAAAAATCCTTAGCAAAAAAAAAAAAAATTCGAACAGATCTGAAATCACCGTTATAGGGTTCACATATTTTATGCTTTCTTTATTCCCTGGCATATAAAAACATTTACCGATAATATAAGGTACTGTATTCTTATTAGTCATCCGTTTGAATTATTTTTATTTTATTTTTAAAATGTCAATGCTATGGCCTCCGAGAACCTCGTGGCCTCTAGCTGAGAACAGGAAAAATGAAGTTCCAGATCCTATTTTTGATATAAATAATATTGCAGGGGTGGATGATGGCATAGCCATTAATTCCTGTTGGGTCAAGCTCAGCTTGGCAATTAAGCGTTCGAAGCCAATTAAGGAACAAAACCTCCTGACTTTCTCTGCTTTTTGTGTCGTTGCGATGGATAAAGAAAGAAATGTTTGCGTTTAACGGAAGCGTCCTTGTCCATCTCTCGGGAGGTGATTTCTGGTTGCTATCGTGATTTACACCTGGATGGTAGATTTTCTACAGATTGAGAGAGTTAGAACATGGAATAATAGAATCACAGGGTTGGAAGGGACCTTGGAGGTCTTCTAGTCCTGCTCAAGCAAGGGACCCTGTACCCTTTCAGAGAAATGGCTGTCCAGTCTCTTCTTAGAAACCTCCAGTGATGGAGCACCCATAACTTCTGGTGGCAAGCAGTTCCATTGGTTGTATGTTCTCACTCACAAAAAAATTCCCATTAAGTTCTAGGTTGAATCTCTCCTTGATAAGAACAGAACAGAAAGACAGAATCGGAAGGGACCTGGGAGGTCGTCTAGTCCAACCCATTGATCAAGCAGGAAACCCTATACCATTTCAGACAAAGGGTTGTCCAATCTCTTCTTTAAAAATCTCCAGTGATGGAGAAGAAAGGAAGGAAGGAAGGAAGGAAGGAAGGAAGGAAGGAAGGAAGGAAGGAAGGAAGGAAGGAAGGAAGGAAGGAAGGAAGGAAGGAAGGCAGGCAGGCAGGCAGGCAGGCAGGAAGGAAGGAAGGAAGGAAAGAAGGAAGGATGGAAGGAAGGAAGGAAAGAAGGAAGGAAGGAAAGAAGGAAGGGAGGGAGGAAGTTAAGAAGGAAGGCAGGAAGGATGGAAGGAAGGAAGGAAGGATAGAAGGAAGGAAGGATGGTAGGAAAGAAGGAAGGAAGGAAAGAAGGAAGGCAGGAAGGAAGGAAGGATAGAAGGAAGGAAGGACGGAAAGAAGGAAGGACAGAAGGAAAGAAGGAAGGAAGGCAGGCAGGCAGGAAGGAAGGAAGGAAGGAAAGAAGGAAGGATGGAAGGAAAGAAGGAAGGAAAGAAGGAAGGAAGGAAGGACAGAAGGAAATAAGGAAGGAAGGAAGTTAAGAAGGAAGGCAGAAAGGACAGAAGGAAGGAAGGAAGGACGGAAAGAAGGAAGGAAGGACGGAAAGAAGGAAGGACAGAAGGAAAGAAGGAAGGAAGGAAAGAAGAATTATGGTTGTTTATTCAAGTGGACTGGAAAACAAAAAGGTGATGAAGTAAACAGCAGTTCAGAAATGAATATGTTGTCTTGATGGGATTCAGTAAAAAGCGGGGAGCTTTAAAATTTCAAGGAGAGATTTAGTTCTCCAGTAGCAAGTGCGTAAAATCGAGGACCATCGGCTGCTTCTCTAGTGTCTATTTTGTGAAGGATTTGTTCCTGGTTTTTACACCAAGAGGTTTTACGAGGGTCCAGGAAAAGCTGGATGAATCCGCATACAGACGGGAGGTTAAACAACCAGCCTCGTGGTGCGACTGGAACAATCTGGAACTGAACACTCAAAACCATAGAAATGATGGTGGACTTTAGGAGAAGCCCTTCCATACTTCCGCCTCTTGCAATAGTAGACAACGCAGTATCAACAGTAGAGACCTTCAAGTTTCTAGGTTCTACCATATCACAAGATCTAAAATGGACACCCAACATCAAAAACGTCATCAAAAAAGCACAACAAAGAATGTTCTTTCTGCGGCAACTCAGGAAGCTCAAACTGCCCAAGGAGCTGCTGATCCAGTTCTACAGAGGAATTATTGAGTCCGTCATCTGCACCTCCATAACTGTCTGGTTTGGCTCTGCAGCCCAACAAGACAGACAGAGACTTCGGAGGATCATTAGAACTGCAAAAAAACCCACGGCTACCAACCTGCCTTCCGTTGATGACCCGAATACTGCACGAGTCAAAAAGAGGGCTGGGAAAATATCTACATATTTATGCCCTCGCATCCTGGGCATAAACTGCTTCAACTCCTACCCTCAAAACGAGGCTATAGAGCACTGCACACCAGAACAACTAGACACAAGGACAGTTTTTTCCCCAACGCCATCACTCTGCTAAACAAATAATTCCCTCAACACTGTCAAACTAGTTACTAAGTCTGCACTACTATTAATCTTCTCATCGTTCCCATCACCCATCTCCTCCCACTTATGACTGTTTGACTGTAACCTTGTTGCTGGTATCCTTAAGATTTATATTGATATTGTTTCCTGATTGCATATTTGTGCCCTATGACTATCATTAAGTGTTGTACCTTATGACTCTTGATGAACGTATCTTCTCTTTTTATGTACTCCGAGAGCGTATGCACCAAGACAAATTCCTTGTGTGTCCAATCACACTTGGCCAATAAAGAATTCTATTCTATTCTATTCTATTCTATTCTATTCTATTCTATTCTATTCTATTCTATTCTATTCTATTCTATTCTATTCTATTCTATTCTATTCTATTCTATTCTTATTTGTAGCCTATGACTTTCATTAAGTGTTGTACCTTATGACTCTTGACGAACGTATCTTCTCTTTTTATGTACACCGAGAGCGTATGCACCAAGACAAATTCCTTGTGTGTCCAATCACACTTGGCCAATAAAGAATTCTATTCTATTCTATTCTATTCTATTCTATTCTATTCTATTCTATTCTATTCTATTCTATTCTATTCTATTCTATTCTATTCCTATTTATACCCTATGACTATCATTAAGTGTTGTACCTTATGATTCTTGACGAACGTATCTTCTCTTTTTATGTACACCGAGAGCTTATGCACCAAGACAAATTCCTTGTGTGTCCAATCACACTTGGCCAATAAAGAATTCTAATTCATTCTAATTCTTTGGAAATATTAGGAAAACATTGGAATTTCAGCTCTCTCCCCCCCCCCCCACATTGTGCCCTGCAATTCACCCAGCTGTATTTTTCTAAGACAACTTGCAAACCAGGTATTCTTTTAATACTGTGTTTGATCACTGGAAGTTTTCAAGAAGAGATTGGAAAGCCATTTGTCCAAAATGGTACATGGTCTCATTCTCAAACAAGGGGTTAGACTAGAGGACCTCCAAGATCCTTCCCAACCCCATGATTCTATGTTCTATGTTCTACCGCATATTGTGTCTAATCTTTGTCATTTGGAGCCACGGGAAAAACGTCTCCAGTTACTCAAAAGGAGCGTTACAACTACTGATAGAAAACACCCTTTTTTCCTCCTCTTCTCTTCTTTTTCCCGTTTCTATCACACAAAGCCACACTCTTAAATAATTCACAAAAGGGAGAACCACTCCTTTTTACTGCCGTTTGGATAAAACTGTGTTCCTGCTCAGTGGTGGGGTTCAAATTTTTTTACTACCGGTTCTATGGGTGTGGCTTGGTGGGCGTGGCAAGGGAAGGATACTGTAAAATCTCCATTCCCACCCCACTCCGGGGGAAGGATACTGCAAAATCCCCATTTCTTCCCGATCAGCTGGGACTCGGGAGGCGGAGAATAGATGGAGGCGGGGCACACAGAGACGGTATTTACCGGTTCTCCGAACTACTCAAAATTTCCGCTACCGGTTCTCCAGAACTGGTCAGAACTTGCTAATACCCACCTCTGTTCCTGCTGGAACAAGGGGTTGGACTAGAAGACCTTCAAGGTCCCTTCCAACTCTGTCATTTTGGTTATTCTGTTATTGAAGGAAATCCCTTCGGAATCCAGTTCTTTTAAGCGTTTCTCCCAAACTCCGTCGTTGCAAATGGAACGGGAATATTGTTGATGGGGAAACAATATTCCCATTGAATTGAAAAATGACCTTGATACAAACACAACTCCCATATCCAAGCCTACTCAGAATAACAGAGTTGGAAGGGACCTTGGAGGTCTTCTAGTCCAACCCCCTGCTCAGGCAAAATACCCTATACCCAGTGGTGGGATTCAAATAATTTAACAACCGGTTCTCTGCCCTAATTATTTCTTCCAATAACCAATTCACCAAACTGCTCAGAAAGTTAACAACCGGTTCTCCCGAAATGGTGCGAACTGGCTGAATCCCACCACTGCCTATACCATTTCAGACAAATGGTTGTCTAATATCTTTTTTTTTTTTTAATTTGATTTATATGCCGCCCTTCTCCGGAGACTCAGGGCGGCTTACAGTGCGTTAAGCAATAGCTTTCATCCTTTTGTATATTTATACAAAGTCAGCTTATTGCCCCCACAAACCGGGTCCTCATTTCACCTACCTTAGAAAGGATGGAAGGCTGAGTCAACCTTGAGCCTTGGAGAGATTCGAACCAGCAGTAATTGCAGGCAGCTGTGTTAATAACAGGGTGCTTAGACCACTGTACTATCAAAGCTCCTAATATCTTCTTGAAAACTTCCAGTGATGGAGCACCCACAACTTCTGGTGGCAAGTAGTTCCACTGGTTAATTTTTATTTTTTTTTTAATTTGATTTATATGCCGCCCTTCTCCGAAGACTGAGGGCGGCTTACAATGTGCTCAGCAATAGCCTTCATCCTTTTTGTATATATTTATACAAAGTCAGCTTATTGCCCCCACAACTGGGTCCTCATTTCACCTACCTTAGAAAGGATGGAAGGCTGAGTCAACCTTGAGCCTTGGCGAGATTCGAACCCTGCAGTAATTGCAGGCAGCTGGTCTTAATAAGCTTAATAACAGGGTGCCTTAAACCCCTGTACTACCAAGGCTCTTTTGTTCTTTTGTTTGTCTAATTGTTCTCCCTGTCAGGAAATTTCTCCTTAGTTCTAGGTTGCTTCTCTCCTTAATTAGTTTCCATCCATTGCTTCTTATCCTGCCTTCAGGTGCTTTAGAGAATAGCTTCACTCCCTCTTCTTTGGGGCAGCCCCTCAAATATTGGAATATTGCTATTGTGTCACCCACAGTCCTTCTTTTCATTAAACTAGACCTACCCAATTCCAACAACTCTTTGACAAGGAAGACCATAACTATAAAATCCCATTGATTTCAACAGTCGGAAGTCCACAGCGTTCCAGATAATCTGATTTGGAAAGGATCAACTCTCTTCCTTCTACTGCTGAATGCAGTAAATACGTATTATTGTTTATACTACTATATACTGAATATTTCCTTCTGCTCTGAGAAATTGGAGGAAAGCAGTAAAAATCCACTCTTATGTTTATAGAGAGGATTTTTATAGCTTTCTCTGAATTTCACAAAAGGAAATATTCAATATATAGCAGTACAGCCGCAGTTCAGAAGGAAAACAAAAGAAGTTGACAGGCTCAGGGGAAAAAATGTTTAAAAGAATAAGAACTTTTTCTAAACATGGACCCTCTTTACATTAAAGATTTATATTTCTTTTTTTTTTAATGTATTTATTATGTTTTATCAATGAGAATAAAATACAAAACAGGGGGAAAAAACCCATACATCTAACAGTAACAACAACAAAATATTGTGTAACAAAAAGGAATGAGACCTCCTCATCTGAAATATTTGTTTATAAATTATATTTTTCTTCTAAATAAGGATGAGAAAGTTTACCACTATTTGCAAAGCCAGCATATAAGAGGAAGAGAATTTATCATTTTTTATGTTTCTTTTCAGCATCCAGCCCAAAAATTATATTTCTATATGTAAACTATAAAATAAATTTATGTTATAAAATAAAATAAATTTATATTTCTAACTTCTAAATATGTAATACTTACATATTTCTAAAGATTAAAAATGCACCACAGCAAAAATCTCTTCCTTCCCCCCACTTTATGGCAAGATTCTTAGTTCATTCAGAACTGACGCTTACATTGTACTTCCAATAAATAGATAATAGACAGATAAATCCACTCACACACTTATATGTGACTTTAAATAAAAAGGAACAGCTATTGCAAGAAAAGGGGGAAAAGAACGAATATAGAAATAGAAGCGTGAATGAATAACATCACATATACATAGATTTGTAATATAATGAGGCACACTATTATTTTCCATTTTCTCAACTTCTCTTTCCAACCTGTTCCTCAAAGCAAGGTACTGTATACCACGCAACTTTAAATAAAAAGGAACACCTATTGCCAAAAAAAAAGGGGGGGGGGAATGGGAAGAACGAATAGAGACGTATGCAAATAAATCACGCAGCATATTATTTATCCCATTTTTCTCTTTTTTTTCCATTTCTCTTTTGAACCTTGTAAAATCGACAGATACCAACGGCAACTGAAGAAACCGAACCGGTTTCTAGTGAAGTTTTTAAAAAAGAGACACGTGGAGAGAATGAAGAAGGGGGGGAATAGATGATAGATAGATAGATAGATAGATAGATAGATAGATAGATAGATAGATAGATAGATAGATAGATAGATAGATAGATAGATAGATAGATAGATAGATAGATAGAGATAGATAGATGATAGAGATAGACAGAGATAGATAGATGTATAGATAGATGTATAGATATCTATCTATATCTATAGCTTGCTCTAATGTCTATATCTCTATATCTATCTCTATATCTATCTATCTATCTACATCTGCATCTACATCTACATCTATATAACTATATCTATATATCTATATCTATCTATATATCTATTTATATCTACACCTATCTATCTATCTATCCATCCATCTATCTATCCATCTATCCGTCTATCCATCTATCCATCTATCCATCTATCATCTATCTATCTATCCATATTATCTATCCATATCTATCTATCTATCCTATCTATCTATCCATCCATCTATCTCTCCATCTATTTATCTCATCTATCTATCTATCTATCTATCTATCTATCTATCTATCTATCTATCTATCCATCTATCTATCCATAACTATCTATCTATCTATCTATCTATCTACCATCTATTTATCCATCTATAATCTATCATCTATCTATCTATCTATCTATCTATCTATCTATCTATCTATCTATCTATCTATCTGTAGGAAGAAAGAAGAGCAGGCTAATAACTTAACAAATAGACAATTTCAACTGAAAAATAAAATTAAGAAGTTACCAGGATGGAGAACTTGGCAAAGCAGTTTGAATTTTGAGGTTTGAGTTCCTGTTGATGGTCTCTGTAAAAGTTGCAGGCTGATCTTGTATTATTATTATTAATTTTTTTTTTTTTGCCTTCTTTTCACTCTCTAGGAGAGGGGCTGGTAAGGTTGTCCCCACTCTGCTTGGCAACTCCGATTTTCCCACCTTTTGGAAGAGATTTTGTGTTCCCTT
>JAXLNS010000003.1:5393747-5401247 GCA_037215915.1 Pantherophis vulpinus
AAAATTAAAAGAAAAAGCCTCTGATGATTGTGTGGCTCAGCTGGGCTTGGGGGGTTGGGGGGGGGCAGGGATTTTTGCTTCCGGTTCTCCGAACCATCCGCCTCCATCGCTACCGGATCAGGCGATCCGGTCCGAACCGGGAGCATTTCACCCCTGGCTAGAAGGGAGTGAGGTTTGTAGAGAGGAGGAGCAGGAGCAGGAGGAGGAGGAGTCCTTCGGGAGAAGGGCAGTATAATATATAAATATAATATACAAATATATATTTATATATATATAAATATAAATATAAACAATATATATGTATATACAAACTGTGGCGTCCTTCGTGTTCTCTGAGCTTGGGTTGTGGGTTTTTTTTTCTTTGCAGACGTTTTATGACCCAACTAGGTAACATCATCAGCCGCCATGCGTTGACTTCAACTTCCAGAATTATCAAACATGGCTGACTCAGGAATTCTGGGTGTTGAAGTCCACAGGCAATCCAGAGGCCATTGATCCCCCTCCCCTGATTTAGAGGCTTACGTTCTGGCGGGTCTGACACCCTTTTCAGAGACACGTGGCCTGTTGGGGGGTTGGAAGGCTTTTGGTTCAAAGAAGGGGCCAAAGGCTGAGTCTAAGAACTTCCTCCTTTTGATTTTGCTCTTAAGGAAGGTCAGATCTGAGTATTTCTGAAGAAGCAAGCTGAACGTGTGGGGAAAGGAATACTTAAGGTCAGCCTATGTAATAAAGCAAGGAGATGAAGAAGGGGATGGCAAAGTGGGAAGGGACCTTGGAGGTCATGTAGTCCAACCAAGAGCCTTGGTGGCGCAGCAGACTAAAGCGCTGTTAAGTAGCACCAGCTGCCTGCAATTATTGCAAGTTCAAATCTCACCAGGCTCAAGGTTGACTCAGCCTTCCATCCTTCCGAGGTAGGTAAAATGAGGACCCGGATTGTGGGGGCAATAAGCTGACTTTGTATAAAAAAGAACACCGCTTAGGGGGGGCCGAAAGCCCTACTAAGCAGATATGTACAAAAGTATGAAGGCTATTGCTTAACGCATTGTAAGCCGCCCTGAGTCTCCGGAGAAGGGCGGCATATAAATCGAACCAATAAATAAATAAATAAATAAATAAATAAATTAACCCCATGCTCAAGCAGAAGATCCTGATTCCATTTCAGACAAACTGCTGTCCAGTCTCTTCTTAAAAACCTCCAGTGTTAGAATAGAATAGAATAGAATAGAATAGAATAGAATAGAATAGAATAGAATAGAATAGAATAGAATAGAATAGAATAACAGAGTTGGACGGGACCTTGGAGGTCTTCTAGTCCAACCCCCTGCTCAGGCAGGAAACCCTACACCACTTCAGACAAATGGTTATCCTAATCTCTTCTTAAAAACTTCCAGTGTTGGAGCATTCACAACTTCCGGAGGGAAGTTGTTCCACTGGTTAATTGTTCTCACTGTCAGGAAATTTCTCCTTAGTTCTAAGTTGCTTCTCTCCTTGATGAGTTTCCACCCATTTCTTCTTGTCCTGCCCTCAGGTGCTTTGGAGAATAGCTTGACTGCTTCTTCTTTGGGGCAGCCCCTGAGATATTGGAAGACTGCTATCATGTCTCCCCTGGTCCTTCTCTTCATTAAACTAGACATTCCCAGTTCCTGCAACCGTTCTTCTTATGTTTTAGCCTCCAGTCCCCTAATCATCCTTGTTACTCTTCTCTGTTGATGAAATAGTGAAGTGGTCAAAAGAGAAAGTCGATGATTGGATAACATCGTTGAGGAGGTCCTCGGGGGAAGGAGGTGAGGAATGAAGTGCACAATTAATGTAGGAGGTCAAGAGAGGAAGACCGAGAAAGTTGATGGTTCAACAACGTCGAGGAGACCCTCTCAAGAAGAGGCCATTAGATGAGGTCAAGAGAGGAGGAACAAGAAAATCAGGGTTGAGCAATATGGATGAGATCTTCATGAGTTAGATGTGGATTAAAGATGATGTATGGAGCAGTTGATAGACGTGGGGCAAAATATAATATAGGTTTGAAAACAACCACTTCGCAAACGCATGGCACAACCAGGAGTGAGATTCAGCCGGTTCGGACAAGTTCGGCCGAACCGAAAGTTAATTTTACATCTGGTTCCGCCGAACCGGTAGTTGAAATGACTGGCTGATCCCGCCCACCTTACCCCACCCCTGCCAGGAATCTCCACGCGGCCTGTTTTGGATGCCAGGTAAGTGCAGTGCCTACGCGGAGGCTCTGGGAGGGTGAAAAACAGGCCTCCCGGAAGTTCCGGAAGTCTGGAAACAGGTCTGTTTCCAGCCTCAGGAGGGCCTCCAGAGCCCGGGGGAGGCCGTTTTCGCCCTCCCGGAGGCTCGAAAAAAGCCTACGGAACCTGGGGAGGGTGAAAAATGGGCCTACCGGAAGTCTGGAAGCGGGCCTGTTTCCAGCCTCAGGAGGGCCTCCAGAGCTCAGGGGAGGCCGTTTTCGCCCTCCCAGAGGCTCGACAAAAGCCTACGGAACCTGGGGAGGGTGAAAAATGGGCCTACCGGAAGTCTGGAAGCGGGCCTGTTTCCAGCCTCAGGAGGGCCTCCAGAGCTCAGGGGAGGCCGTTTTCGCCCTCCCAGAGGCTCGACAAAAGCCTACGGAACCTGGGGAGGGTGAAAAATGGGCCTACCAGAAGTCTGGAAGTGGGCCTGTTTCTGGCCTCCGGACGGCCTCCAGAGCCCGGGGGAGGCCGTTTTCGCCTTCCCAGAGGCTCGAGAAAAACCTACGGAACCTGGGGAGGGTGAAAAATGGGCCTACCAGAAGTCTGGAAGTGGGCCTGTTTCTGGCCTCCGGACGGCCTCCAGAGCCCGGGGGAGGCCGTTTTCGCCTTCCCAGAGGCTCGAGAAAAGCCTACGGAACCTGGGGAGGGTGAAAAATGGGCCTACTGGAAGTCTGGAAACGGGCCTGTTTCCAGCCTCAGGAGGGACTCCAGAGCCCAGGGGAGGCCGTTTTTGCACTCCCGGAGGCTCGAGAAAAGCCTACGTAACCTGGGGAGGATGAAAAATGGGCCTACTAGAAGTCTGGAAGCGGCCTGTTTCCGGCCTCCGGATGGTCTCCAGAGCCCGGGGGAGGCCGTTTTCACCCTCCCAGAGGCTCAAAAAAAGCCTCCAGAGCCTGGGGAGGGTGAAAAATGGACCTAACGGAAGTACCGGAAGTCTGGAAACTGGCCTGTTTCCGGCCTCCGGAGGGCCTCCAGAGCCTGGGGGAGGCCATTTTCGTCTTCCCGGAGGCTCAAAAAAACCCTCCAGAGCCTGGGGAGGGCAAAAACGCTCCCCCCCACCGTGGTGCAGGAAGCTGATTAGGCCACACCCCCATGGCCACGCCCACCCAGCAACCAGGCAGAGAACCAGTTGCTAAAATTTTTCAATCCCACCCCTGGGCACAACGTAGGAGAACCGACCCATGAGGAGAAGATTCAGCAGTCCACCTGCATTTGAAAGACAAAGATCACTCTTTTGAAGACAGCAAAGTCCACCTTCTGGACAGAGAGGAACTCTGGTTTGAAAGAGGGGTCAAAGAGGCCATCTGTTTTAAGATTGAACAGCCCTCTCTCAATGGAGCGGGTGGGATACGACACGACCCCACCTGTCTCCTGTTTTTACGACACAGTCCTTTCAGCCGTTCCAAGAAGGTTCCGTAGCCATTTGCACTATTCGGACACAGATAACCTCCAAGTGACCTCAAGGACTCTCAGAGAGAGTACTAATGAGCAGATGACTGCAAGGAATATATAGAGCTTTCCATTCTCCACCATTCAGTCAGAACCGAAGAATCTTCTTGGATGAGGAGCGAAACGTCTTCAAGCAAACCAAAAGTCCAGTTGCCTCTTGAAAAAGCAACAGGAGCCTGAGTGGCGTAGGAGGCTAATGCCTCCTACTAAGGCAGCATTTAACATCCAGCTGCCTGCAATTACTGCGAGTTCAATTCTCACCAGGCTCAAGGTCGACTCAGCTTCCATCCTTTCTAAGGTGGGTAAAATGAGGACCCGGTTTGTGGGGGCAATAAGCTGACTTTGTATAAAATATACAAAAGTATGAAGGCTTTTGCTTAACGCACTGTAAGCCGCCCTGAGTCTCCGGAGAAGGGCGGCATATAAAAATAAATAAATAAAATAAAATAATAAAATAACTTTGGGATGCTTGAAAAAAGCTAAAAATAAAAATAAAAAATGGAAAAGTACTGGAAAGTCATAGGTATAAACCAGCTTTATCTAGCTTACCCTTTCTTTTGCTTAAACTGTAATTCCTTGGGCTTATTCCCCCCATAACTCTTTTTTTATGCTTCGCCTTATGTTTATTTATCTGTTTATATCTATCTATTGAATTTATATCGCCATCCATCTCACGTTCGTGACTCGGGATGGCTCACATGATTAAAACGGCCTCCCCAAAAACACAATAAGTAAAATACAGATGACAGTAAAAACAACCCCATTAAAACTGAATTAAAACCCGTAAAACATCATCAGGAGGAGAGTACCACTCATGAGTCAGTCAATAGATTCATCTGGGCTACAGCTCATCACCAGCTCCGCTGGCAAGAAGGCAGAAGCCATGTCTACGTTGGGAGGCTTTTGAGAGGCAGACAGGGAGGGAGAGGCAAGGAGATTGAGAGAGGGGGGGAAGTTTGGTCTAATGGTTAACGTAGCAAGATAGAAACTAGGAGACGGTGAGTTCTAGTCCCACTTTAGGGACGAAAGCCATCTGGGTGACTATGGCCCAATCACCAAGAGATTGCGAGTTCTAGTCTCGCCTTGGACATGAAAACGCTGTGGGTGACTTTGGGCCAATCACCAGGAGACTGTGAGTTCTAGTTGGGCCTGCCTTGGGCATGAAAGCTCTCTGGGTGACTTTGGGCCAATCACCAGGAGACGGTGAGTTCTAGTCCGGCCTGCCTTGGGCATGAAAGCTCTCTGGATGATTTTGGGCCAATCACAAGGAGACGGTGAGTTCTAGTCCCCCCCCTTAGGTATGAAATCCAGCTAGGTGACTATGGGCCAATCACCAGGAGACTGTGAGTTCTAGTCCCACCTAGGGCATGAAAGCCTCTGGGTGACTTTGGGCCAATCACCAGGAGACGGTGAGTTCTTGTCCGGCCTGCCTTGGGCATGAAAGCTCTCTGGGTGACTTTGGGCCAATCACCAGGAGACTGTGAGTTCTAGTCCGGCCTGCCTTGGGCATGAAAGCTCTCTGGATGACTTTGGGCCAATCACCAGGAGACTGTGAGTTCTAGTCCGGCCTGCCTTGGGCATGAAAGCTCTCTGGGTGACTTTGGTCCAATTACCAGGAGACTGTGAGTTCTAGTCCGGCCTGCCTTGGGCATGAAAGCTCTCTGGATGACTTTGGTCCAATTACCAGGAGACTGTGAGTTCTAGTCCGGCCTGCCTTGGGCATGAAAGCTCTCTGGATGACTTTGGGCCAATCACCAGGAGACTGTGAGTTCTAGTCCGGCCTGCCTTGGGCATGAAAGCTCTCTGGGTGACTTTGGTCCAATTACCAGGAGACTGTGAGTTCTAGTCCCGCCTTGGGCATGAAAGCTCTCTGGGTGACTTTGGGCCAATCACCAGGAGACTGTGAGTTCTAGTCCGGCCTGTCTTGGGCATGAAAGCTCTCTGGGTGACTTTGGGCCAATCACCAGGAGACTGTGAGTTCTAGTCCGGCCTGCCTTGGGCATGAAAGCTCTCTGGATGACTTTGGGCCAATTACCAGGAGACTGTGAGTTCTAGTCTGGCCTGTCTTGGGCATGAAAGCTCTCTGGATGACTTTGGGCCAATCACCAGGAGACTGTGAGTTCTAGTCCGGCCTGCCTTGGGCATGAAAGCTCTCTGGGTGACTTTGGGCCAATCACCAGGAGACTGTGAGTTCTAGTCCGGCCTGCCTTGGGCATGAAAGCTCTCTGGGTGACTTTGGGCCAATCACCAGGAGACTGTGAGTTCTAGTCCGGCCTGTCTTGGGCATGAAAGCTCTCTGGGTGACTTTGGGCCAATCACCAGGAGACTGTGAGTTCTAGTCCGGCCTGTCTTGGGCATGAAAGCTCTCTGGGTGACTTTGGTCCAATTACCAGGAGACTGTGAGTTCTAGTCCGGCCTGTCTTGGGCATGAAAGCTCTCTGGGTGACTTTGGTCCAATTACCAGGAGACTGTGAGTTCTAGTCCCGCCTTGGGCATGAAAGCTCTCTGGGTGACTTTGGGCCAATCACCAGGAGACTGTGAGTTCTAGTCCGGCCTGTCTTGGGCATGAAAGCTCTCTGGGTGACTTTGGGCCAATCACCAGGAGACTGTGAGTTCTAGTCCAGCCTGCCTTGGGCATGAAAGCTCTCTGGGTGACTTTGGGCCAATCACCAGGAGACTGTGAGTTCTAGTCCCGCCTTAGGTATGAAATCCAGCTAGGTGACTATGGGCCAATAACCAGGAGACGGTGAGTTCTAGTCCCGCCTTAGGCATGAAAGCCACCTGGGTGACTTTGGGCCAGTCCCTTTCTCTCGGCCCGGTCTCCCTCACAGGGTTGTTGTTTTGGAGAAAATAGGAACAGGAAGGAGCATTAAATATATTTGCCACCTTGAGTTGTTTACAAAAATAATTAAACGTGGGGCATAAATAATTTTTTAAAAACCCAAAATATACAGGCTACAAGGGGATGATATTCCCAAGAGCAGGTACCTTGTGTAGCTTATCCGAACAGGGTTCGCTAGATATTGTGCAGTTACATATGTAATTATACTGTCAAAATATATTCCAGTATGTAGGTCTACATAATTATACTGTCAAAGTAATTGGAAACATCTGGCCATCCTTGCCTGATCTTGAAAAATTAAGTAGGTTTGTTTTTCGTACTTTTATGAGATTTTTTTTTTAAAAAAACTGATTGATTCTATGCCATCGAGTTGTTTTCGACTCCTAGATAAATAGATCTCCACCATTACGAGCCATCCCTAACCTGTTTTCTTCAGGACTCCCGGGGGTGCGTTGGAGAGGGAGTTTGGTATAGTGGTTGAAAAAATCCCTTAGTAACCAGGAGAAAACTAAGATCAGAGAACCCTCCTTTCTCCTCCTCCTCCTCCTCCTTTTTGCAAACCTCACCCCCTTCTAGCACTGATAATGTTGCCTAGTTGGGTCATGAGATGTCTTCAAGAAAACCACCAAGCCCAGAGGGCTCCAGGCCCCTATAATCTTCTTCCCACTCTTCCTATTCTTTCTCCTCTTCCTCTCCGCAAACCCCACCCCTTTCTAGCACTGATGATGTTAGCTAGTTGGGTCATGAAACGTCTGCAAGAAAACCAACAAGCTCAGAAAGTGCCAAGGACCCCACAGTTCGGGCTTGAGCTATAAATATTTTCTTTTATCAGAAAGTTTTTTTTTAAATTTTTTTTATTTATATGCCGCCCTTCTCTGGAGACTCAGGGCGGCTTACAATGTGCTAAGCAATAGCCTTCATCCTTTTGTATATTTATACAAACTCAGCTTATTGCCCCCACAAACT